>BGNK01003193.1:59851-80604 GCA_003297005.1 Symbiodinium sp. clade A Y106 | reverse complement strand
GCCGACCGCGACCACAGTGGGGAGGGGCAGGGGGGAACCCACACCACAGGGAACCACAGGGGGGAGGGGTTATCCGGATACCATGGGGTGGGGGGGGGGGAGGGGGGGCCTAGCAGCGCTGCACCATATATGTGTTTCGTTCCCCTTCGCTTCCTTTACCCTCAACGTTTGCTTCCTCACCTCGGGGGACCCGCTGCTATCACTGCAAACATCCACCAAACCACCAAAGGTAGAACACAGTAGCCGTACAGCAGCCGAGCCGGGACCAAGACAAACACTTAGCGACTGTAGCGTTCTCTACCTGAGTTGCTTCTAGCGCCTGCGTTGTTTTCTTCAAGAGTCCCACGGTTCGGGGGCCCGGTGCTTCAAGGCAAAGCAAGGGCCCAGAAAGAGCGGAGGTCGGAGCAGCGAGCTGGACTAGGCGGGGGACCAACTTACCACGGGGAATTACCCTGTCAAAGGGGCACGACGGCGAAGAGGCTAACCTGGTAGTCCAGCTCGTTCCTCCACTCCTAAGTCTCACACCGAGACCGAAATTGGACAACCGGCGTAGCGCTAGCGCGCAAAGGTTGGGGTTTCGTACCCCCACCCTAAACGCCGTGCAAGCAAGCAAGCCAGCCAGACAGACAGACAGAGGGAGAGAGAGAGAGATAGAGCAGCCATTTTGGCTCAAGTACCCCTTTGCTTGGGGGACTGTTGCCCCCCCTGGCATCGGTGGGACAGACGTGGAGTTGGCCCGGGGGTGTACCCCTTGGGAGAGCTTCCGTTGTTTTTCCCAGCAGTGCGTGAGTCACACGCCCGCCGCATCTGTCCTCAAGTGGCCCCTTCTATTAGGGTCGCTTGCGCCGCCATTGCAGTGCGCCAACACCGTGAAGTTTGCGCCCTTCGAGCTCCACGCTACTGTGGGGGACCTTGGTGTGCAACGATCCCCAACGGCATCCCACCTGAACCTTAGGGACATTGCCTACAGCGCCTTGACCGGCATCTTTTCGGGGGGAGTACCTCGACCTCCTCGACAACCCCACAGGCTCCGTTGTGTTTTCCTTTGTCCGGGGTGTGCAACGTGACACTACACCGACCTCACCGAGAAGGCGATCTTCGAACCACCACCGGAGCCTTGAGAATGGCTGATAGCAACAACAGAAGGGGACACACCCCCACAGGCCGCAAACAAGAGAGGCAGGTGAGCTGGCCACAACAACGGGGAGAACCTCGACTGAGATAGGTGCCCGAGGACTGAGAGAGGCTTTCTTTTCTCCAGGGGACAAACCCCGTTGAATCTTGTACAGCTACACCGCTCTTGTGTGCTGGCTTGCACGTTTCTCGCACACCGAAGGTTGTCGCAGACTTGGAGATACCCCCCCATTAGCCCTACCGGGTGTGCACTAGACAGGCCGCTGGAGCCGTACCACACTTCCTTTGCCGTGCCTCCGCTCGAGGCAAAATCTCTCAACGCGTACAGTGCCGTGTTTTCGAATTCAGCCAGGACACTTCCCGCCACTACAGGCCTCAAGCTTTCCGTTAGATCTTTTGCAGATGAGGGCCCACAGTCTGCCTCTTTCTGCATTTTCCCGTTCTGGCACCCGCAACAGTCGGGGGCGCACTAGCGCGCGGTGAGGGGGAAACCCCTTCACCCTAGCCCTGGCGAAAGAAAGAGAGACAAAGAGAGACAGAGACAGACAGAGACAACAGGCAGGCAGACAGACAGACAGACAGACAGACACAGGCACATACCCCAAGACTTTTTTCTAGCTGCATGAATACGTACAGAATTCCTGGAACTCAATTCAAATCCTGAATTCTGACCTAAAGCCTGAACCCGAAACCCTTTTCAAATCCCCAGGCAAGGATGCTTGTGGTGCAGATGAGCGAAGTCATTCGCTGACCTTCTCGGATGCCGAGGTTGCTGGGGGGAGACTTTTGATGTTAGGGTTTACGGTTCAGGATTTAGGGTTTACGGCTTTAAAGCTTCATGGTTTGGAGTGGGTCAAGACTCGCGGCTTCAGGGTTTTGGCTTATGGCACGCAGAGTTGACACGGGCTGGTTTTCATCGTGATCCCCGAGTAGGGCCGTGCTACAGGTTTCAAAAGGCCCTGCACCTCACATGCCTAAGAAGCATGAGCATGCAGCATACCGCTTTGTTCAACTGATGGCAGGATGCCAGATGGAGAAATTTCTGCCCAGTGTGCCTCTGCCGCAGTGCAGAAGGGGAGCCTTCGCAGTGAAGAAGGGGAGTTTCACACGTAGCAAAAGAAAATTCCCACCGGCTTGATGAATTTGATTAAACTTGCAGCTGCATGCTTCTGCCTAAGGATGATGAAGGAGCTATCTTCTTTCCTTCCCGTGCCTTTGTTGCGAGGTCGAGTGTAACGGGCAGTGTTGAAGCGCAGCTGCTTGCAAGACTTAGGTAAAGGAGTTTGTTGCAGTTCGTGGGACCTGCCTTCAAGCTTCCGGCGCGGATGCCTTTAACAAACTTCTTCATTTGGAGAGGCCTGGCGGGTCTGATCAGCGCGCATGACAGATTAGATTCTGCTGACTGCACTTTTGGGCCCTTTCAGGATCGAAGTACTGAAGCGAAAATTCCGTTCTGGTTTGCACACAGATGACTCGGGGACTCCGCTTGGCCCAGAGGAACTGCGTCAAGTCCGGAAGAATCTGGGCCCTCCGAAATCTGCGGAGCACCTATTCGATGATCAAGCCTGGCTTTGGGGACCGGTCATCCGACGAGCAGGAGTTTGGGGAGATTGGGGGTTGGGGCTGGAATACAGCTACGAAGTGACAGGCTCGTCCATGGATGGTTGTCCAGAACTTTGGGATCAGTATTCGAAGGAAGTCATGCAGAGGACGATGCAGGACATGCGACCGGCCAACAGACGTGCTCTCCGTGACTTTGGCCATTTGTTGAGATCCCAGTTTAGTGGGTGGTGATGTTACACATGCATCACCGCAAGTTTTTCACAGCCGCAGAGTCACCTTGAAGCCAGACCTCGCGGTGCACACTCTTGCAGACAATGCGCTTCTGCAAAGCTGAGTGTCAGAATCATGTTGACCATGTTTGGCCATTCCTCGCGAACCCAGATGCCCGCTGTGAGTTGGTGCTGATGTTACACATGCATGCCAACTGCACGTTTCACAGCCGCAGAGTGACCTTTGAAGCCAGATCTCGCGGCGCACACACCGCTCCTGCATGACACCCTTGCAGACAATGCGCTTCTGCCAAGCTGTGTCAGAATCATGTTGACACACGAACAATCCGGTTGTGATTACCCACTAGAAGGTTCAGACATTTAGTCTTCCAGCTTTAGGCTTTCTTGGAGTTGCTGTGAAATGACAAACATCAAACCGGGGACGGAAGCAGGGGTACCCGATTTCTTGAAAGAGCGGAGAACAGTTGAGTAGTGAACCGTTTGTTTTTTTGCATCGTTTGCTTTTCCGGCTTGATCATGAAGTTCTCTCCTTTTTGAAAGTGAGTATCTACAAGAATCCTAGTAGAGCCAGCATTTCGCTTCATCTTTGCACTATCAATTCTGCACTGCTTTATTTCATCAACTGCATCATCCGTTGTATGATTGCAGCTGTATTGGCTTAGAGCGTTTGACAAATATATGGTTGCTGTAGCCTGAACCCGCAGCACATCTGAATGAGCGATGACAGGCAAACTAATTGTTGCAGACGGCATGCGTAGCAGGCCAAGTAGAAGGGCCCTATCGTCCAGCGTTTTTCTCAGCACCGGGCATCTTCTCCTCATGTCGGATGTGAAGGCGGAAGCTCATGCTGCGGCATATTCAGGGTGGCTTGCACGGCTGCAGCTTGCCTCGGACATGCGTGTGGTCTTGTCCGGAAGGTGCAACTCAGGGGTGCAGTTGGAGCTGCTGCAGCCATCGTGCTGATCTCCCGAATCCGAGATGCCGCCTGCCAGAAGTGATCACGTTTCACGCCATACGATGATGCAGCTGCTGCTGGGTGGGTGTGTGGGTGTCGGTGGGTGTGGTGGGTGCGTGTGGGTGGGTTGGGGTGGGTGGGTTGGGGTGGGTGGGTGCGAGGGTGGGTGTGCACGCCTAGCTTCCGAGGTGAAGCACCTTCCTCGGTTGCTGCTGGACAAGGTGCTGTGGATCGGAAGCGACCAGGAGTCTGTCGTGCTGACTGATTTGCCTTCAGGGTTCACCTGATCAGAGCTTGCACATCCTGGCATCATCGCTGGCGATTTATGGTGTCGGCCTTGGGGCACTTCTGTTGAAATGGTGCTGCTGTAGCTCGGAGTTTAGCAAGTGCTGTGTAGGCCCGAGGCCGCCTTTTCCCGGTAATGCGAGATTGCTGCGTGCATCAACGCGTCCGCGGGCATTCATTCACTGCAAGAGACTTCAGGCTTGCTAGGCCTTTCTAAGCGCTGCCTTTATGGCTTTATGTGTCGCATGGGGCTTGAATTCCGAACCCAGGCCCTTCCACGAAATACCTCCGTCATAGTGACACTCTGGCTCCCTCCTGACTCCCCAGCATCTCCATGATTGAGGCTATGAGCGCTTGGTTGCTATGATCTTGCGCCGCCTCGGCATGACGAGGAGTGTGCTGCAATCTTCGCCAGCCTGTGCGTTCTGGCGAGTGGTCGGAGGATGCCCTCAACCCTGGCGGCCATGCTCTCCCTTTTCGCTGCTTTGCGTGTCGCCAGGGCCTCTTTCAGGTCCCGGTATGATACGAATCGCCACTGCAGTCGTGGTTGTCGAGGTCCAGAAGCTGAAGGACCGTGAGACTGCCAGCAGGACTGCACTCGAAGCAATGACCTGCAAGAAGAGCGACCGTTGGCAGCTGAAGAGATGCTTTCGCTTCATGCAAGTGCTTGCTCTCTGTGGAGGCTGGCAGACGTGTTGAAGCCTGGCGTGGACTTCCTCGGCAAGTGGATGGGGCTGTTCCTGGTGCGCCGGTGGCATGAACTTAGAGTCTAGAGAGTGCGATGCATATCAGGCTTTCTGAACCTAAGTCGCGCTTCAAGCAATTTGCTTTGCCACGCATTAGATCTGCAGCTGGCAGTGTCAACATCATTTCTCTTGAGGCTCCCCCTCTTGTCTCCCTAGATGCCTCCATCGCACGACTGCCATCCTACAGTGGCCGGCTTACTTTGGCTGTCAGAATTGCAACGATGAGCTCCTCGCCGAATGCATGAACTATAAGGTGGGGGAGTTTGGGCAAACACATCGTTGTTGCTGGGCCTTGGATGGGGTGCGACGCTGGCCTCTCAGTGTTTGTGCCTGTGCTATATAGGATGTTGGTCGAACGTGTGCCTCCAAAGGCACAGTGCTGCTGCTGCTGTCGCCTCTTCTCTGGTGCCCCAGTCTGCCAAGCCTACTACTTGTGCTACATCGTGGGGGACTCAGTTACCGGAGTCGAGGCAATCCCACGTGCAAACGTGCCAAGCAGCTGATGAAATTCACTGAAGGTTTCTGAGCCGTTTAGCAACAAGTTGAGAATGCATGAGGTTGTGAGCAGGGATAGTGCTTGATCCGGATGATAGTCGAACCACGAGGGGGTATCGTGAGACGATAACGTACTGATCCTGTATGGTTCAGGCTCTTACCACAAAAAGCAGCCGTACTCATAAGATGTTCCTGATGCTTGGTCGCGCACGCTCAGCTTGTTTGCAGGACGCCTGCCAAGTCCGTGGCAGCACCCGCTAAGCAGGTCGCCAACGGCGACAAGCCGGTAGAGGGCCAAGTTCCGGTCCGTGTGCATGGTTGAGCATCTCTACGCACCACAAGGTCTCTCAGGACGAGGCGGTACGCCGCTCCTGGGTGTTGCTGGGTGCAGCTGGCTTTTTGGGAATGTGGAGGGCTCAGTCGCAGGATTGACCGGTAGCGCGGGTGCCGCCTCGGCCGTCGTGGTCATCTAGGAGCAGCTGGTCAGCTGCTCCATCGCCGTGCTAGTGCTTCAGCCATGATGACTATCGTTTAATCTGAAGACTGGACACCGTAAACCCAGGGCACGACAGTGACTGCACCGTTGGGAGGGAACTTGGTGGTTGATTAAAACGAAACAATGGCCCCCTGCACATAGGAATCAGGGAGAAGACTTCGAGGGTTGTTGAATAGTAGGACTTCCGCTGAACTACTGGCGTAGTACAAGGTAGCTCTTCCTTGTCCCGAGATGAGAATGCCAGAAAGACAGAACAGAACAGATTCGATTTTGGCTCAGAGGTCGTGTAAGTACGCTCTTCAGCACGTACCGGAACATGGCCAAAGTTGTGAGACAACAGGTTCTAAAGGCCGCCGAAATCCTTTGTCCATTCGGCACTGCGGTCAAAGCAGAGGTCTGGTCAGTCTGGTGTGTCTCACAATTCATACCCTTCTGTCGACCCCCCATTCTGATATCGGACGATACATGGCGATGCTGTCGCCAAGGTGGCAAACACCCTGTGCTCACTTCACGTTCTAGTATACAGTATACTCAGTGGTTCTTACTCCGTGAGCCTACTGTCCAGCATGGCGTACATGCAGAATCATCAAATCTCCACCTTGTTGAAGCCGAATCCTGCCTTATAT
Source organism: Symbiodinium sp. clade A Y106 (assembly GCA_003297005.1). NCBI lineage: Eukaryota > Dinophyceae > Suessiales > Symbiodiniaceae > Symbiodinium > Symbiodinium sp. clade A. Next base: position 74,074 of record BGNK01003193.1, on the reverse strand, counting down.
GTGCCCGAATGAAGCCGAAAAGGTGGGAGAAGGTGAAGCACTCAAGCAACAGTCGTGGCTCGGCCCGACCTAGCTTCTCGCCAGAGTGCCTTTCCACCACAAACTCCAAAACATACAAACGGAACAGAAGCTCTTGAAAGGCTGGGGAAATCAGTCCCGGGGACGGACCCGCCTGGCTTTGGTCGCTGCAAGTTGCTGCCTGAGGGCTTGTTCTCCGGCTCTGCCGTTGGTGATGCATCGGCCACTTGGGTGCTGCCCTTCACGCTTCCACGCTTCTTAGCTTGCGAATCTGCGAATGAGAGATGCGCCGATGCCTTCCGCCAGGATGCTCTGCGAGATGAGCACCACGGTTTCTTCCTTCGCTTTGGCGAAGCTCCTGCCGGACGCCGTGCAGGACCTCTGCCAGTGTAGAAGCTGGGACATGTCCCTTGGCATCTTGCTACGCTGCTCAGCGCGTGCTCCACCCCTTGGTGATCTGCGCAGTGTCCTCCAATCTGGCGCCAGACTGGCATGTTTTTGACGACTCCTTCCGACGGCCGAGATCACGACCTCTGAGATGCACGGTGCCAGATCACGATTCGTGGGCCCGACGGCACCTTATTTCGATGAAGGTCGCGGAGCAATTGCCTCAGGCTGTGGTTCTGCGCGAATGCGGGTGTCCTGACAATTGCTTCGAGGTTGGAGACAAGCTTTTCCAGTGGCTTCCCGCGGCTGTCACGGGCGAACGCCTCAGATTCCTACAGCCAGAGCTTGGGTGTGGCCACATGCCATCCAGTTTCAGCCGCTGAAGCAGAAGGCGTCGCTTACCTAAAGGCTCGTGAGAGCCATCAATGACTCAAGCGGTGCCATGAGGAATCTCACATCGTATTCGTTCGGAATTGCTGTCCGTTGCCTCTCGTAACTCCGTTAAGTCTTGTAAGACATCAGAGGTACAAGTAGCTACCGAAGATGTCTTCTAACGGCTTCGGAAGCGGAGACTTCCACGCTCGGACAGTTGTGTCTCTGGGCGTCAACGAGTTGTTGAATTGCGGTTATGCGAGGTCTTGGCGTGAGAATGTACTCCACCACCCCTCTTTGGCTGGACAACGCAGAGGATTTCAAGTGTGTGCCATGGCTGCAGCTTCAAGAACCAGGACCAGTGCAGTCCCAGAAAGCTGCTAACAACTCCAGGGTTCCAGGTGTGAATCGTCGCTGCCAGGTGTTGGCCACGTGCGCGGCATCCGGCTGCCACTCGGCAGAGTCGACTCAAACTTGCTTTCCTCGGAGCTTAGCGGCCCGACATCGGAGGCTTCTCCATTTTGCTCTCGACGATTGCTGCGGTAAACCAGAAGTCCCCACTCGCCGTGCCACCTCCGGTCGGCGCCCCACCGTGCACAGCACGTCACGGTCCCTCTGTACCTCTGCAGCTGTAGAAGAGCTCTGCCTGGCACTACTCAGCTCTCGCTTCCGCTGCTCCACCGCTCGGTGATGTCGGCTTTGGGAATCGAGGGTTCTCAGGCCAGGCGAGGGACGACGTGTCAGCCTGCCACTGCTTTGCGCGATGTGTCCCTCGGAGGCCATCGGCCCGGAGTGTGATCCCAAACTAGCGGTGGCTTCCATTCTCATCACAGGGTCGAAGCCTCTGCGGTGTCCTCAATGCAATCCTCTCCGCCTGCAAACTAAGATGCATCGGTGCTTCTCTGGGAAACGCATTGCTGGAAGCGTTTCCAGCAATCTTCAAGTCGTGCTTCCGGCAAGTTTTTTCAGAAGGCAAATGAAGGCAACCACAAGCCAGAAGAGTGCAAGTGACGAGAGGTCCTCGCCATTGGTTCGCGGTGTCGCTATGGGTTGCTCTGCACACTCCATCGGCACAGCTGGGCTGATCTCCCTTGGGGACCGAGTTCGCAGCCAATGTGGACTTTCGGAAAGGTTTGTAGCGAGACCCCTGCTTGAGGACACAGACGCAGCTGCGATTTCTGGAGCCTCGATGCCCGGACCTTGTTGACTCGCTATGCTGCTGCATTTCGAGGTGTCCACGCACCTCATGCTCATTGCTCAGACAAGATCCTTCTCGTCAATTCTGGCATCGAGGTGCCTGGCTGGTACGATGCACACGCTGGCCGACTCTTCAGTGATGCAGCAGCTGCACCATTCTGCGCCCAGGACTGCACCTGTTTGTTCTCTTGTTGGCGTCGGCAAAGGTGCTCCAAGTTCCTGGCGTGGTGTCCGGCATCCGCTCGCTGGTCAGGGCCCCAAGCCCCACGCGACGGTCGGATGGAGCATGAGAGAGCGAATCGAAGTTTAGGAGTCAAAGACTTCAATAACTTTCCTGAAGCAGGGCACTTTCTATGAGAGGCAATCACAGACGAGCGACGAGGTTGCCGAAGCTGCGAAAGGGCATGCCACTGACCGACTGTTCCAAGCGTGTATCATATCGCATGCACATGCATGCATGCACCGCATCCTCCTAATCGGCCGACCAGAACTTCGGACAAGTGTTACGGCTACTACACGTGAAACAAAGATTGCTTGCAACGATTTCGTTGGCAGGTGCCTTGGACCAACGGGGGGGGGGGGGGGNACTACACGTGAAACAAAGATTGCTTGCAACGATTTCGTTGGCAGATGCCTTGGACCAACGGGGGGGGGGTGGGACACAACGAAGCTCTGTTAGCCTGGGCGGTCATTTCTTAGTGGGCTGGCTGAGTGGATTTTGTGGTGTTTCTGTGCAAGCGCAGCAGCAATGAGTTTTACGTCCAAGCCCGCCAACAAAACTTCGCATAGTGGTATGGTGAGTGCACGTATCACAGGGAACAGCCAACTTTCACAGCTGGGGGGTTTGCGATTGTTATTGGTTGTGAGGACGGGTTGAGGTACCCTTTGCTCAACTTCGTTGGACCATTGCAGACCGAAAGAAGGGAAATGTGATTCCCGATGGCATGTTGCCTGGAGAGACTGTTGGTCCTTCTTTCAAGTGCGGTATCAATGGAGCTAACATAGCAATGCACCGCACGCATAGACCATTTGCGTGCACGTTGTCTTGTTTTTGTGTGACAGACGGCTTTGCCGCTGCTGGACCTCACTTGGCTTAGCTTCCTGAAAGAGGCTCCTGACATGCAAGTTTCAGGTGGCACCCTTTTCGGAATGCTGCGAATGTCCCGAATACTGTATCCGTTTCAGCGTATGGATGATCGCAGAAGTAGCTGAACATCAGCAAGAAGTGACACAACTTCGACAGGTGAGGTTGCAAAACGGCGTTCCTCGCGATCGTGCGGCGGGAGACTACTACGGTTGGAATGTACATGTTCTCACGTTTGTTGCTGAAGTCTAGTTTTACTGAGCAGATCTACATGTTCTGCCGTGACGAGCAAGGGAACATTTAAGACTTGGCTGCAAAGCTTGGAAGGTGCCTCATGATTCGCACATCGACGTGAGCCTGTAGTTACCATAGTGGAGGCTGCGCTTGATTGATCCCTCCAAGTGGAACCATGAGCAGAGAGAGAAGCGAAGGTGAAGGGCCGGGTCAGGTTTATTGTTCGAGAGTGGTCGGACAGATCTGATTAACTGTGTTTGGGCCATGTCTCATTGCCTTGGGGGAGCTTGGTGGCAGGGTGATCGTGGTCCGAGTCTGGAGGAGAGGTGGAGGGATGTTTCCCCAAAAGATTGAGGGCCTCGTAGTGATTCGGATAAGAAACGACGGGAGACAAGAAGGTGGCACGTCAGTCGGTCGATCATCGCTATGCGGAAGGTCAAGCCTGAGAAGAACGAAGTGAAAGCAAACAGAGCAGCTTTGCCGCCTTGGCAACCTGAATTATACCAGCTTGTGGAGCAGCTGCGCGAGTTCGATCAGAGACCACGGTGGTTTCGTGATCCACTGCGATGAGAGGCAGAGCGAGAAACTGATGCTGGGGGTACCTTGTTGAATACATCGATCACAACGGGGGAGTCAAATTCCGCTGTGGAGCTGGTCCTTGCAGAACTTCTTCTGTTGCAGTTCCTACCCTCCTTTTGAAGCTTGGGATTGCTAACTACTTGCCGCGACGGCGCATGGCGCATTGGTGCGTTTTGCGTTTGCATACGTTTGCCTCTAATGCTGTGAAGGCATCATGCCAAAGAACACCCAACGAGTGCATCTGGTGCGTTCAGCCTGCACAGCCATTTTAGAATCCAGGTTGAGGAAGCAAGCATAGAACAAGAGGAACGGCAGAAGCTTGATGCCATCTCCCGTTACCCAAGCCGAACTACTGGCAATTCAAAAACGCCTCTGGCCTCATCACTCGCCCACAAGCCGCAAGGGAGAGAAGCACAGGCTTGCACGTTTCTTGAACCCAGTGCTGTTGATTCATGTGCTTCTCTCAAATGCAGTGAAATGTGACAAGATGCATTTTGCAATTGTTACGTCCGCCTTGTCCTGGAGTTGGATCCAGTACTCTTGCTGAAGGCACGCCTTCCTGTACTGGGCTAGAAGGCAGAACTCAGCCCGGCACTTGGAACCGTTGACCGTAAACCTGCGAGGCATCCATACCAGTCGTGAACTCCGAGTCGTTTCACGATGGTGCCAGCATTGACAGTAAGGTCTTTGGGCGAGTATCTTGCTGAACGGTGAAGTTGTGTCAGAAGTCGATTTTCCAAAAATTCTCCGTGTGGGGAGCAACCCCATATTCCTCAGAGCTATCAGGACTGTGCTGCACGTCATCCATCGTACAGTTCTTGAAGGTCTGTCTACAGAGTCTTTCGACCGTAGAGTGGCCCAGGTCCGATGCACAAAGGCATGTCGATGTGCAGAACCCCTGCACATGTACTACTCACACTGACTTTTAACTGAGTCTGGCTGACAAGCCTGGACGGTCCTGTCCGATCCCTCCGCCAGCCTTATGGTGGAGCGCTCGAAGGCCGACCCTCACACCTGCTGTGGAGATCATCCGAAAAATGGGCAGAGCAGAGAAACGAGGCCGAGAGTTTGAGGGCCGCCACGGTCCGTGTCATGGCCTGGAGCTGCAGCACCCGTGGACTTTGCTCGAAGGCCGTGTGAAAGGTCTGCTGCTAGTAGGAGAATGGAATCCAGAATAGTGCTCGGAGCAAACCGCCAAGGCAGAGCGTTTGTTGCACACTTCCATGAGTCTGACATGTGCCAAAGTTTCGAGCAGGCATCAAGTTGATGGAGGAAAACCTTCCGGATCAATGTGCAGCTGTACCTAGCAGGCGCGCATGTTGCTAGAAAGCTTCAGCAGGCTCACTTGACATCGCGGAGGCTCTGTGCAAAGCAGAACCGAAGCGCAATTGCAGATGTGGAGCGGCGGGTGCGCTTCCAGGCCATGGAGTTGAAAGCGCGCAGCTCATTTACCCGTCGCTGGACTCTCTTTACCTGGCTGCAAGGAGCCTGACATCATTGAAGTCGTCAGCTGGAAGGATGCAACACACCTCATGCAGTACAAAGGCAAAAAGAAGCTTGAAGAGGACAGCTCCGGGTGTGTGTGATCCACGTCGAGTTAAGCGGGTTGCCCGTGTTGGAGCGGGGGGTCGAGCACACATTCTTTCATATTTCGCACTTTGGGGGCAGACAGCCGGGGAGGCCACTGTCAATAATTTGAGCTGAAATTTGCTCTTGACTCTACTCCGAAGAGTGCAAGGAGGAGTTCATGCTTGGTGCTCTATCTTCCCTTCCTCATCGTTTCGCTTTGATTGCAGCCTTGATGCCCATGGCCGCCCGGAGAAAGATGAGTTTGCACAGTGGAGTCCGCTTGCCAAGCACCTGTCACAAGTAGTTACACACGCAAGGTTGAGCCACCACTAGAAGTTGTGTTCATCACAAAATTAGTGTGATTGAACCCAGGTTGTCCGTTTTGCAATCGGGATCGTCGATACAGTGATGTGAGTTTATGTTGCCCATATCTGAGTCCGCATCTCAGATCGAAGCTGAATGAAGCAAAGTCATAGCATGATGTTTGATGCTCAGGGTCGCTGCAAGCCTGCTTTCGAATTGACAGCTTCGCTGGTGCTGAGCCAGCATGTTCAAGCTGTCCATGAACACTTAGTTCGTGGATCATCGCTTCCCTGCCTGATCCTGATAGAAGGGTGCTGGCTCTCCGAGAGACCTTGCCAGATACCTCTCGGGATTTGGACAGTCCGGCTGTCTGCTTGGACGGCCGCAATACCTCTTGAAACCGGTCTTCCGTGGTCCTAGTGCCATGCAAGGATTAACCAGAGCCGCGAGGGATTTTCGGAGGCCTGAGAAGGCAGATCCAAATTCAGAAATTTGGATGTCAACTCACCCTCGCTGTACAGCATGCATTGTCACTAGTGGGGAAGGTAAACACTCGCGGAATCGAGCAAACGAGCTGCTGCACGGAGCCCGACGAGAGACCTTGTCGATGGTCCAAAGTCTCTCAACAATTGCAGGGCCCTGGCTCACCAGGTAAGGGCTTGGTGCAGACAGAAGCCAGTAGTAAGGAAGCGATGGATCTGCCGAGACCCATCGTCATGGACTCTGAAGGCTGACGCACTTCGTCAGAGCCTGCACGGCAGCACGCTCTGTGTTGTCAGGAGATGGCCTGAAGACAGGCCGCGCCCTCCTTGGGCGCCTTTTGCTTGCGGGCAGCGCCCTCACACCGGAGGGCCTGGATCCCAAGATGCGCAGTGTGGAGCCGCTGCATCTCTGTCATGTTCGGTTGGATGAGGCCTACTCAATCTGGGTTGGACGGCTTCTGAGTTTGCGAGGCCGGTAGCAGCTGACCACGAAGATGTGACAGGTTTGATGATGGTCCACCGAGAGCAATGGCAATGTCTCAGGAAAACATAGTCGCATAGCATGTGAAGAGCCGAGATAGCCCCCAACTTTCTGACACGTGTGCTGAATTCTGCTTGCTCGACGCTGGTGCTCCCTGCAGGCCTTTGGCTTCCCTGTCGTCAGAGCCGATTGATTTGAAGGGCCACTCGAAATGCCAGAAGGTGAAGAGCCCTCTGAGACCAAAACGTGTCCACTTCCAGGCTGGCATGAGTTCACTAGCTACCCGCGACACACTTTAACGAGCCAACAACATGCATGTCTCTACGCCCTTGGAGGAACCCGATATCATCGAGGTGCCCAGCTGGAAGGATGAGACGCGCCAGATGCACTACAGGGCACAACCTTCCGAGGACCTGCATGTGTTTGTTTGTGTGTGTGCGCGTGTCATAAAGGGGGACTAAGTTGTTCAGCGGAGTGCAGACAGGAACGACATCAAGGGGGACTTGTCCGAAAGCATGGCGTGTTCTCGCCCCTAAGGTTTAGAATGTAGAACACCAACTTCTGTTGCTCGTCCTCCCAGGAATCTTGTAATTCGATGCGGAGATTGCTTACAGTTTCTGCTTTTTTGTTGGAGCCTGCCCGTCAGATCCTGTGTTCGCTGGAACTCGGCGCTGACTCGGGAGGAGGATCTCCTGGAAGAGTCCGTGAAGCTCCTGCTGCAGACCGCTAGGCGTTTCCTCTCTTCGCGTGTCGCATTTGCAGCTGCCTCTGCAGCTGCGATGACCGGCATGGTGTCTCGGTTGCATCTCAGCTGAGTGAGTAGCGAGGTGTCACAGTGCCGAAGACGAATCCGTCAGGAACACGAGCGTTGCAGCATTTGTTGCAGCAGGTGCCTACCAGCTTTTTTCAATTGTATTAACTACTCTGAGGTTGCAGTTGGAGTTGTCAACACAATGCAGCAGCTGTGATGAGAGTTTCACCAACAGCACCACGACCAGATGTCTCTGGACGTCCTGGTGTAGGACATGCATGCCCAAGTGAATCACTTGGGATGCTTTGTTGCCGCCTGCTCAGCAGTCTGCTTGAGCTTTTCCCTCGCCTTGAATTGCGGGCGAGTCTTTGCATTACTGCGTTACAGATATGTTCAGGATAGAGGGGCTCAATTTGCCTCTTGTACCTGGTGTCAATTTTCAACTGGCGGATGGTGCAGCATTCTGTTCGGACATTCCAGACGGACAGGTGCGAAAGTTTCGTCCGCACCTGCTTAATTTGAGCAAGTCATCAGAACTCCATGAGCGAGTTCAAATCCACAGGGTGGACACCACGAACACTACGACATGGGGCCACCCCTACCGAACTGCTTCAGTTCCAAGTACGCGTCATCAACTACTGCAGGTTAAATTAACAACACCAAGCTGTACACTTGAGGCTTGGTGCATCTTCCTTAGATCCGCGTGTCGAGCGGACCGGCAGCAGCCGGTGGAGTGGTGGCAGAGGGGGCCAAGGAGCTACCTTGCAGCGAGGATTCGCAACAACGTTGTCAAACGGATTTCTTGACTGCGATGTGCACGAAGAGGGGCATGTGCAGCATGCATCTGGTCAATAAGCGGCGATGAACCGATGCTGAAGCCGTGCAGGATGTTCGGTGCATGCTATGATGAAACCCCACTACATGCCACTTTTTATGTGCGACGATGTTGATCCAAGATCTCTGTGAGGATCCTAGCAGCCGTTGACAGACCTGCACGCCTGAGCTTGCTGAGATGATTTGACCACGGCTAGCCCTGCGGCGCCTTGGGCCTACCGTGGCTCAGTTCTTGAAAGTTGCTGATGAAGCGGAAGCGGGTGTGTGTCCGAGGAGTCTGCGGAGCGATGTCCCCTGGCTGGCAGATGGCCTTCGCTTTGAGGCAGGCACGGCTTGCTCGACTCCCGACGCTCTCCGGAGTGCAGAACTCAGCAGGGCCTTGTCCCGTCGTCTTGAGAGCGGTCCCTTCGCGCTCCGTCCCTTTCCCTTTCTCCCAGGCGGCCGGCGGAAGGAGCTTCTCGAGGCCGAGCAGCCGCGCCAGCCTCGCGGCGCGTCTCGTCGATCGGGGAGTCGTGGCGCGCGCGTGGCCAGTTGCGACGTGGCCGTGGTGGGCGGCGGCGTCATCGGCACCTCTGTGGCGCTGCACCTGGCCGCTCTGGGCAGGAGAGACGTCGGCATCTCAGTGTCAACGGCCGATCTTCTCGGCAAGAGCGACGGAGGGTTTCGTGTCATTAGATCAGATCGTGGTCTTCGAGCCGGATGCAAAGTACACTTACGCATCGGCACCCCGTTCTGCCGGCGGCCTGAGACAGCAGGCATCGCGGTGCATCGTGGCATCAGTGTCATCGCATCTTGTTGGACTCATGCCGATTGCAGTTCTCCCTGCCGGTCAATGTGGAGCTGTCCCTTTATGGTGTGGATTTCCTGAAGCATGGTCTTCAAAGGCTCTGTGAAGGCCTGTCAGAAGCTGTATTCCTGCTTTCAGGTCACCAAGCTTTTCTCTGCCTTCAGGAATTGATGTGGACACCGATGTTCAGTTCAAGGACGGTCTCAGCAAGAGATGAAGAGGAAGGCTTGCAGTGTACGAGAGATGCGTAAGTTCGGTTTAAAGAGAAGCAGGACTGAATCCGTGTTTTCAAAGTCCTCGGTCTCACGGGACCCCCCCGTCATGAAGGATTGCGCCACGATAGACCCGGGCATGCTTGGAACCTTTGTTGTAGTGTCAGGAGAATGGTTACCTCCTCCTGGCTACTCCCGATGGCGAGGTTCCTTGCTTAGAGCCTGTGCCGCTTTCCACAGCTAAAACAGGGTGCTGCTTGGCTTGGTTTGCCATCGTTCTGACTCCACTTTTCGGATTGCCATCGGTGGCTTAGGGTTTCGATCATCCGTTCTCGGCTTGGACAGGCTTGGTTTATTAGGATATTCAGCTGGTCGAAACCATTGGAAGAAGGTTCCTTCTCTGCTCGCATGCTGCCAGACTTTGATCCCAGCCAATCTGCCACATCATACCAGGCCCTTGCCAAGGCACAGGGCAGAAGCCATAACATTGAGTTGGGTCCCGGTCGCAGCCATTTCCAGCCACAGGCATCCAAGCGAGAAGGTCCTGGGCTCCCCCAGCTAAGCCATCTGAGAAAATCTGAGAAAGCGACTTTACACTACTCAGAGAAGCTTTGGTCATGACTTTTGAGTCGTTTGGTGTCGGGCGTAGCGGCTCCGAGCAAGTCCTGGAGCACAGTGTCTGCCTGAAGACGACCTGTTGACAGCGCCATGAAAGCCCTAGAACTGGGATTCGGAAACGCTGAAAGCCAGGCTGCTCTTCGCGAGAACAACGCCGTACAACATTCAGCTGGCGCTGGCTGGATCAGATTGCTTGACCCATCCGCTCTGAAAGCCAGGCGGTTCGGTTTTGAGGGCTTGTCAGAACCCAATTTTTTGGACAAGCTTGACTCGCAGGTTTCCCTGGCTCTCCACGGAGGGAGTCGCTCTCGGGTCGTTCGGTGAGCGACCGCCTGCCATGTTCTTCTAACATGCTGAGCATGTCTGGTACAAGAGCCGGCATGACAGGGAACGAGGGCTACTTCGATCCCTGGGCACTTCTTCAGGCTCGAGCTTTGGGCCAGTTGCACAGCGTGGGACTGCATGAAAACATGAATGCTAGGCTATGCGCAAAGCAGCAATGGCCAAAGGAGTCAGATTTGTGGAGACGGCTGTCACCGCAATGAGGATGGCGCTGGAGTCCCAGCAAATCTCTAGTTGCTGTGCTCGTATTCGTGTGCCCCCCCACCAAGGCCCGACAAGAGCATCGCGGCTGTCCAATTAGCTGACGGTAGCGATGCCACCACCAAAACGGTGGTCAACGCAGCAGGCCGGAAGACTGAAGACTCGCAGTTGGCTTTGCAGGTTGGGGATCTTTATAACCTGCGAGGTGCCTGGGGTGGGAAAGTGCCGATGCCTCGGACAGACAGCCCTGGGCCCTTCTCTTCATGCTCATTTCTCCGTGTGCCTCTTCTAAGGGTGGCCATGTGCGGCGAGGTCACGCCGCTCCCAGTGGTACCACGGAAGTGCTCGGCCAAGCCACCTGAGCTGTCTCAGCCAAATTTCCCTCGTTGTTCGATGTATCTTGGTTGCAATCGTCCTTGGCGTTCAGGCGATGTATCTTCCTGTTTCATGCTGGCGTCGAGGAGGGATTTCCTGAGTTTGCGGTTAGTAAGTAATCTTTTCTCTTCTGAAGTCTGCGGGAGAGGTGGCCAGCGATGGCTTGCATCCTCGACCACCGGAGAACACGCCGTTGACGATCGATGCGAGTGGGGTGTACTTTCGTCGCATGCCTACGGTGAAATCATCCTTTGATGTCTTGGCTGGGACACGTGCCGCCTTTGAGGTTCCGAGGGTTCGCGGAATCGATTTCTGCGCCTTGCCGGCAGATCCAACATGATGCACAGAGTGGCAGAGATGGACAACAGGAGCACGAAATCGAAAGTGCAGTGCACATGAACTGGTAGTACTCAAGTACTCACTGAAAAACCAGCTAAAAGCTTCGCCCGCTGTTCTGCACAAAAGCTCGGACGATGTTCACTCGGCATTCAAGCATAAACGGCTTGCTGTGCCGGACGGACAACGCCGTTTTAAACCAAGCCTTGTGTTGGGGATGCTGGGCGCGTTGCAACTGCAACGAGTGTGAGGTGTGGCGTTAGCCCCAAGCCGGAGGCCGTGTTCGTGCCTTGCTTGTCGAAGGCTGTGTTGCGTCGCCCAAGCAGTCAGCTTACAGGCGGATCTGGACTGTGACGCAGATGCTCTCTTGGATGTTGACTACGAACTTTTCGAGGACGGGGAAGATGAAGATGTGTGTTTGTGCTGGAGCGGTGGATGTTGAAGTGAGGTAGTCCTTCGTGAGACGTAGCATTTACGCCCTGCTTGCGGCGTACTGTACCCTAACTTGAAGATGCCACTGGATCACAGCCGGGCATATATGGTCAGGCGTCTGGCGTTCCCGGCCCCCCACCCCAATGGTGTGGTCTGGCAGGGGTGGGGGTCGGGGGGGGGCTGGATGTGCGGAGAGGGGTCGGGGTCGTTGGAGCTGCGCTGGATGATGGGGTGGTGCTTGGGGGCGGCCAGGGGTCACACGCAAGCCCTACGCAAGCCATAAACCCTGTAACGTAGCGCGTGCTCCTGTTTTCATTAACCTTGGCCTGTACTTAAAACCCTACACCCGAACCTAAAACCCCGCCTAAATGCAGGCTCTAGGCCAAAAGCAGAACACGAACCGTCAACCCTAACGGAACCTACTCCCCAAATCCTCCCTAAGCCCTTGTCGACTCGAAGCCTTATGCCTTTTAACCGTAAACCCCAAACTCACAAGCCTAAGCTAAACCCCCAAACCCCAAAACCCCACACACCTAAGAGGAGGGGGGCCCCACCCTATATCCGGACCTTTGACCTTTGGGGGNGGAGGGGGGGGGGCGGAGCGCGTGACCATATACCCTCAGCAGGGTCTGTGGGAATTCAAGAGAAAGTCGGGCTTACAAGTTGCAATCCTTAGGAGATGCATTCCATGGATTTGAGTTCAGAGAGGTGTTCGGGTGTTTCGTGCTTCAGGGTTCAGCATTGGAGCTTGTACGTAGGTGTTTCTCACGCAACATCGCAACATCCCCCCTGAAGGTTCCAGGCCTTGCCCCGGCCGTTTGCTTTCAGGTGAAATTCTAGGATTCTAGGGTTTCCCACACGCAAGATGTCCTTTGGGGGTTTAGGGCTCCCTTTTTGGGCACAGGGCTTTGCACCCAGTATCTTGTTACTTTCAGGGTCTAGGGCTGCCGCACAACATCTTCTGTCGCAGTTTCCTTTCAGGGAAAAGGGTTTTCCACCGGGGCTTCCATGATTGAGGGTTCCCACGCGACATGAATGTTTAGGGTTGAGGGTCAACTGCTTTCGGGGTTGAGGATCTTCCGCCCACTTTCTGCCTATGGGGTTTAGGGTTTCATACATGAAAATTAGTTTTCAGGTTCAGGGCTTTCCAGAAAGTGTTCTGGTAGGGTTTAGCGTTTGGCACGCGAGCCTTTAGGGTTTGGGGTTTGCCGCACAACATCTCCGAGTTTGACTTAGCCTAGCCCACTATCTGCTGTCCCAGACAGCTGAGGGCTTTCCACGCGGCATCTTCTGTGGGATCCACGGCGTAGGGTTTCAGGTTCGGGTGTCGGGTCAGGGTTTTGTATCCGCTATGTTCCTGTAGTGCTTAAGGTTTCCCACGCTACATACTGTGTTAGGGTTTTCTGTAAGGTTGCAGCTTTCCCAGCCAACACATGCTAGCTTGAAAGCTTTGTCTTTTCATCCACTATCTTCTTGGGGTGTAGGGCCATGAGCCCTATTTTATCTCGGGTTTCGGGTTCCTGCGCGACTTGAAATGATTGGTTAAGGGTGGGTGGCAAAACCCCCACCGTCCCTACAAGGAGTCCCCAAAAAGCCCGACAGGGTATGATGGCGAAAGATGGTCCTACTTCACTGTCTGAGTCGAGAGGCCTCCTGTGGCAGTCGCAAAACTGTGAAGGCACGTCGTGACGAAACTCCAGACCTGAAGCGCCCCCATCACTCCATCTCCACCCGTGCGACGGTGGGTCGGAAACGCGGTGCTTGCATGACCAGCATCGTGGAGAACAAGTGTGAGGTGTGGCAATCATGGCACGTCTCGGCAGCAAACGAGACTGTGACGCGGCAAGACCGGAGACTCTTGAGGCCAGCAGAAGGCCTGACCCGGAGAGCATTGCACGTTTCCTTCACCTATCGAATCACGGACCTGCAGATTGACCCATGCCACCTCACGGACACAGCCTCGCTCATGCTGCTCCTCGCCGACAGCATACGACCACATTCTCAGCTGGAGGCAGTACTCGTGACAGATGTTCCAAACCGCGGAAGAATGGCATGCGAAAGCTCGTGGAGTGTAGGAGTCGGAAGGAAGAGGCTGGCAGGAGGCATCTTTGCCGATTTGCTTACAACGAAACCCCCTGCGTCGACTAGCACGGCCGAAGTCTCAGGACCGAAGAGGTCCTCTGCACCTTTCCCAGTCTTGTCATATCTGAATTATATGTGGCTTGCAGCTGCTTGTTTAGGGCTTACTTCACTGCGTATGTTTTCTGAATTATATATATATGGGTACCCCCCTATATGGGGTCCCCTTGGTTTCTTTACACCTAGGCGTAAACCGTTAAACCATCAAACCATTAAACCAACAGAAAGGGCTACCATGGGGCCTGCGTTTNATATATATATGGGTACCCCCCTATATGGGGTCCCCTTGGTTTCTTTACACCTAGGCGTAAACCGTTAAACCATCAAACCATTAAACCAACAGAAAGGGCTACCATGGGGCCTGCGTTTGCGACACGCCACGTTTCGCGGTTTCGCAGGGATTTATCTTATATCATCTTGCTATCCTATGCTTGTATAAATAGTTCTTAGTTATTCGCTGTCTTGTTAGTCCTTGTATACATTTATGTCG
>BGNK01003193.1:4355-57796 GCA_003297005.1 Symbiodinium sp. clade A Y106 | reverse complement strand
TCGGGAGTCCAAGTTGTAGAAACAGCGTGAACGGTGCATGAAATATTTTGTGTTCTTTAGTTTCGCTTGGCCGGGTGTCCACTGTGTACGGTGTGCCATAATTAGCAACTATTATTCGTTCCATGATCATGCAAGCACATAAACAGTACATGTGCTCCTGTAAGTCTAGCTGTTATTAGCTGTGGAATATATACATGTGCGTGTGTATTCAAGTGTATGTATTTTATATGTTCATCCACNATTAGCTGTGGAATATATACATGTGCGTGTGTATTCAAGTGTATGTATTTTATATGTTCATCCACCCTCATGGCCCTTTATGAGCAATTGCACACACACATGTATGTATATATGTTATATCCTAGTCGGGTGGTTATAACCGAGTCAGATGGCATAACGAAAAATGTAGGGGACCTCAAATAGGGGTGCGCCCATATATATATATATATACGTGTGTGTGTGTGTGTGTTGGTTGGGTCTGGCATGGTATGGTATGTACTACTGTATGTACTAATGTATGTATTAATGCATGTATTACTGTATGCATTAATGTATGTTTCTATGTGTGTTTGTGTGCGTCTAACATACATGCATACATACGTACACACACACATATATATATATATGTGAATTATTGATATGTTTATGCATTCGTCTGTTCACTTATCAATGTGTTTACTTAGATACTTATATGCATTTTGCAGGTGAAGTGCTATCCTGTTCCAGTTACATGAGAAGGGTTTCTGCTTCCTCGAAGGCCTTCGGACTTCAGGAGTCGTGTTTGAAAGATGCTTGCCATTCCGAGCAGACTCAGCAATTACGGCATCCTTTGCTGGCATCCTCTTGAATCATCTTCCTGCTAAACTTCTTGCGGCACGCATCTGACCGGCCTCGTTTCCTGGCATCTATAATGGAATCCAACGTGCTGGCAGTCTTGCCATATAGGATTGCAGACCCTAGAAAGGCTGGCCTTGACACCCTCCGTGCCGAGAATGTCGCGGTGCGCGCAGAGCTTGCAGGGCGATCTGCTCGGTGGCATGAGGGCCAGAGCGGGAGGGCAGAAGGCGCGGCTATCCAGCAAAAGATCAAGAGTCCGTCACCAAACGAGATGTTGTCTCAAAGAGGGATTTTAGAGAGGCCGCATATTTTTGAGAAGGCTCCTCCGCGCCGCTGGAGCCTACAGAACGACGGGAGCTCCCAGCTGCTTCTCCGACTGAGGCCTGTCTCACCCTTTCAACTTTCACCACAAACCTTATCTTGTCGTTCTCTCTCTCTCTCTGTTTGTAAAGCATATAATATGGATGCATGTAGAAACCACATCTGTGCACAAACTGACAAGGAAATGTCTGACCAATCTGGTGATGGTGTCCCGCAGAAATCGTTATGTAGGTCACAGTCTGACGTTTAGTTGATCCTTTTCAAGCCTCAAGATTTTAGACTGTGGATAAGGTCATAATTGAATCTGGTGGAGAAGCGAGCCACAAAGTTCTGTGATTGAGACTTCGCATGATTAATGCGGAAGTTGGCAAGCAGATTGTCCTGTGGTTGCTGGAAATCCTTGCTGGCATTCCTTTACATCCCTTTCTGACCCCTGATGCAAGTGCGGATGGGCAGGAGCTAGCTGATGCTGTGGAGCGCCGGCTGACATCCCGTTTGGGGTAGAAGCCTTAGCTTACCTGAGCTGTCGTTGAACTGAGTGCTTGCTTATGCTGTTGTCCCAATGCAGCACGCAGATCCTAAACTTCGAGGGGCTTTGTAAAAAGTCGACACAATTGAAGCTTGCGCTAGTTTATAGGAAAGATGAACGAGCCTGTGACCGTCACAGAGCCACTGGGCACGCCTCGAGTGGCAAGCCAATATTCGGAGGAAATCACGAGAGCTCACGCATCGGGGCAGGCTACAGGTTCTTCAGCTCAGCGAAGTCCTACAGCGTGTGGTGCAGAGCCAAGCGACGTTGACACAGCAGCTCACCTCAGGCTCAACGCTCCCCTTGATGTGGCTTTGTGAGTGGGTGCTCCAGACTCCAGACTTGGACGGCGCAGCGCTCCCCGGCCAGGTCCAGCTGGGGCCAAAGCCAAGGCTCGCAGCTCGAGGTCGGTGGATGGCCTCTTCTCTGCATTTCAAGAAAAGTCGGGCTAGAAGGGACCAGACCAGACAAGACCTGCTGAAACATCGCACGGTCAGCTGAGGATTGAAGCCAGCCTCCGCTGCTTGTGCCCCTCGGCCATGTCCAGCTGCATATATGTGTTGCCGATATGGTACCTTCAGCAAGCCTGCCAAACCACACCTGGTTCCGGAAGAACCCTGTTTCGCAGACCATGGTTTCATGAATGACTAAGCTTGCCCCCCTCACGCCGGCCGACTTCACCTGCCCAAGGCCGAGCCCCGCGCAGCCTCTGAGGACCGAAAGCAAGCCATCGAAGAGCCGCCGAGCTGCCTGAGGTTTTTTGCAGTAGCACGAGCAACCACTACTGCGGCTGCTGCTGCTGCTACTGCTGCTGCTACATACTGCCACTGCTCCTCCTGTTATGGTGCTACTACTCCTCCTACTACTTCTCCTTCTGCTGCTGATACGAGGAAAACAACTCCTCCTCCTTACCCGTACTCCTCCCACTCCTACTGCTGCTAAGTCTACTTCTACTTCTTCTACTACTGCCAATACTACTACGACGACTGCTACTTGGTCAAGTGCTTGGTGTGTGCACACTCTGAGCAGTGGAACACTGGCCCCTGGTGAGATTGCTCTGGGGTCATCTGAAACCTGTAGCCTGTAGTAAACAGTGAGTTGGAAAGAAGGATCGTGAGAGCCAACACTCTGGGGTTGTTGCTGTTGTGTGTTTATGACTTGTTTGTTGGTTATGGATTGTTGGGGGCGTGGTGATACAGAAAAGTTGGATCTCATGTGAGTTGTAGCCTTTTAGTCCTCGCAGTGCTGTCGACGATGTGCCAAGCGAGTGACAAAAACTGCTACTTGGTGCTAGCTCTAGTACTAGTGCTAGTAATACTAGTACTAGTACTGGTACTGGTGCTAGTACTAGTAGTACTACCAGAACTACGAGTACTTACTAGTACTGCACTACTAGTATTACTAGACGACTACTGCTACCACCAGAGCACTGCTGAGCCACGCGATCGACATCACAGGATCAACCACACACGAAAGCATAACTTGGCTGTTGCCAGTGCAATTTCAATAGCATCAAAACCTAGGGTGTTTGTACGCGTGGTGGTCATGGCAACAACAGCTATAGACGAATGCACAAACCGTCTCATGCAGCCGAGGCTTTACAAGGAGCTCCGGCAACTGGAGGCTGAGGTCCCTTCGAGGGCACGGCGGTTCTGACGCTCGCTTTTGACCAAGAGATGACATCCTGATCGTGTGTCCCAGTACCACTGCAGTAGCCGTAGCCTTAGTGGTCTGAGCCCCGTGGCACTCAGCGGCAGCATGTCATGGCCTTCAATGTCGTATGGGGACGATGCTCGAACTGAAAGCACGGGCCTGAAGTCGATAGCCTCCCCAGAGCTGTTTTAACTACGCCCACATACAAAGCCAAAGCAAGGGATTTATAGGCTGAAGCATTGAAGTTGTGAAGCACAAGCCGCAGAGCAAGCCGAAGCCCGGGCGACACCAACCCTGAACAGCTCAATACGTCGCAGGTTCCGAAGAAATTACTACCTAGATCAGCCCTTTATGATTGTAACCTAAGCCTTTTTGATTGAAGTGAGCCTCCCTGTTATCTTCTGATACACCGCCGTGGTGACAACTCTGCCAGTCGGGTGGTGAGGGCAATTGCAAAGTTCCCAGCCCGACACGTCAAGAGCATGTCAATGTCGAGGAGTCAGGCAGTAGCTCTCGTGCTGGCGTAGCCGAAGAATCCCGGGAGCAGCATCTGGAACCTGCATCAGGTGTATGTACCGAAGATCCATCCAAAACATAGTCTTGAGACAGAGCTGCACAACCTTGGATTTGGGATGCAGGGTTTTTCAATTCATCAGGTCTGCGATCGAGTCATTCGGATCAGCGCAATCAATAAGTTAAGTTTGAGACACGGCTGGACGGCTCGTCAAATCCGAGGTTCGCAATGATCCACGAAAAACTAGCTGGTTTTGTAATTTCCAAATTCCTCTGAGATTGTTCTTCTTGAGGACGATGGCCCAGTGTTGGTGCTCGTGTTGGTATGTGTTGGTGGTCGTTTTGGTGTTGCTGCTGCCGCTGCTGCGGCTTCTGATGCTGAAGCTGCTGCTTCAGTTGTGGTGGTGGTGGTGGTGGTCAGGTGGTCAGGTGGCGGTGATGGCGGTGAAGGCATCGGCGTCACATATGGCCACAATGCAGGCAAGCATGGTGGTGGTAGCTGTAGTAGTAGTAGTAGTAGTAGTAGTAGTAGTTGTTGTTGTTGTTGTTGTAGTTGTTGTTGTGATAGTATAGGAAGTAGGTAGTAGGTGGTAGGTGGTAGTGGTAGTGGCAGTGGTAGTAGTAGTAGTAGTAGTGCTAGTGCTAGTGCTAGTAGCAGCAGCAGTAGTAGTAGTAGGAGTAGGAGTAGGAGTAGTAGTAGCAGCAGTAATGTTTGTGCCAGTGCTAGTACTTGAAGCGGTATTGATGCTCGTAAGCGAAATGGGGCAGAAGACGAATCAGACGTTTTTGTAGCTTTCCACAACGTATGACCGGCTGGACAAACATTGCTGGATCAAAAAAGGTTTTACTGCCTTCGCTGTGCCTTCCAATTTCAGCTCAGTACACAGGTTAGCCGAGCAGCAAGCATCTTCTTCTCCGCCACAAGCCACATGCAAGGAATCACGTGTTCTCCAAGCACCGGTGAAGCAGTTTCACTTTTCCTCTGCGGCTCCGAACACGAATGCCTGTGGTCGGCTTGTGAAACGGAGTGTTGCCAAGAGTTGATCCTGAGCAGCGGCCGGTGCGCAGACGGCGTACGTATGCATAAGGCTCAAGAGCTGAGACGTGTCCGACCACATTTTAATGTCACGGGGCTTCAGGCGGCCACGGAGAGTACGGATGAAGACATTTGCGTCCTGACCGGCTTGTTGGTACTCGCTCGAGAGACCAGAGAATCGCCTGAACCCCCCGGAGTAGAGCCTTTGAGCGCGTTGCACACGCAGCGTCCGGGCTGTGACAGGGGTAGACTCACTGGCTACTGGCTCTGGTCCGAAAACAGGTGAGGCTATGAAGAGAACATGTCGAAGATAGCCCGCATTCAAGTTTGCCGCCACAGAGTCTGCCGTTTTCCCTGCTCCTAATTCACGATGTGGTCATGCATGGGGATTGGACACTGCTCCGGCGCCAGCGAGACCCAAAAAGCCCGCCAGGCACTAACTCCCTGGAGACTTCTTCGGTGTTTCCAGAATAAGCCTTTGTGTCCAGCTTTTGCTTTTCGTTTCCAGCGACACCTCCCGCAGGTTGTTCTTGCCATCAGTGCTTCTGATGGTGGCAAACCTGCTAAACTCCATGAGTATGCCGCGAACTCAGCAACTTAAGACCTGTCGGATGCGCGGGCCTGCGGGCCTCCTTGTCAGCAATTTCGACTACTTTCCAGGTTAAGATGCATACAGCGTGTGAATACCCGCGACGCAGCACTAGGCCTTCACGGCCATGCATACTGCAAACGAAGCTCTGTGGCGGGAATGGAAATCAGCAGTTGTGGGCTATGGCCGGAACTGAATACGTACCACACCTGTATCGAGTGATCTTATAGGTTCGTCAAATCACAGTTGCATTGACCCGGAAAACTGGGTCCCTATGTCATCCCCGCCCGCGAAGACAAGATTCCGAAGTCGATGAAGACGAAATTGCCGTAAGGAGGTGAAGCTCAAAGTGCATGCGAAGACGAAATTTGTAGACGAAATTGCGACTGACGACGACATTCGGATGAAGACGAAATTCGGTCGTGAAGGCGAAAATTCGGCCCGAAGACGAAAGTGCTCAAGACCCATCACAGACTTTTCCATGCTCCTGGATGCTGTTCGAAGACGAAATTCGGCCCTGAAGACGAATTTCGGCCGCGGAGACGACATTCGGCCTTGATTCGGCTGCGAAGACGAAACGAGTTCTGATTTAGATAACCAGAGGGAGAGGGTGCCAAAGCAATCCAAGCTCCATCCTCAGACTTCACGGTTTTGTAAGAGTTTTGATTTTATAATCGAGGGTGTCCCATCAGTTCAGGCTCCGTCCTCGAAATTCAGAATTTCTCAAGGCTCGAATTTCAATGCCCCCTCGGTCGAAGCTCCATCCTCGGATCTGCAGGTTTTTCAGAGTCCTGCAAGAATGAGGAGCGCCACATCAGTCCTTGAGCCCAACCTCGGAGTTCAAACTGTAGCCCGATCAGTCCAAGGCTCTATAAGCACTGGGGAAATTATAGCGAGGTCATACGACGTCACCCCGAAATAACGGAATTAACGACCCGACCTGGAAATCCAACTTAAGTGACCTGGACTTTGTTTTAAGTGGTGCGGGGAAGGCTGGAGGCTGGGGAGGCCCCGCTCAGGGAATCCAAAATCAATTTGTTGAGGCTCAACAAATTGATTTTGGTTGTTCAGGGCCGTGGGAAGGCGGGAGGCTGGGGAGGCAAAACCGGAATTAAGTGAAATTAATGACCCGACCCGACCTGTGAAATTAACGGAATTAGGATGCGACCTGACCCGACCTGGGCTTATTTCCATATGCCAAATCATTATAATTTCTCCAGTAAGCAAGAGGGCCCCGTCAGTCCCAGGCTCCACCCTCGGGACTTCGAAGTTTCGCAGAGTTCTGGGGCTTTTGAAATGACGCGCGTCCCACCTCTCCAAGGCTCCATCCTCGGAGATTCCTGTTTCCTACGAGTTCTGATTTCAAACCCGGCGACGCCCCACCAGTCCAAGACACCATCCTCGGAGATCCAGGTGTGTAAAAGGTTCAGGGCTGCATCTCTCGGAGTTCAAACCTTAATATGAGTTCTGATTAAATAGCCAAAGGCACCGCCGCCATTTGCGCAGGTATCCTCGGAGTTCAAGGTGTATCAAACTTCAAGACTTGTTAACATTTGTCAACTTGAAAGCTGGGGCGCCCATCCGGCTCCACCCTCGGAGTTCGAGGTTTCCAAGAGTTCTGCTTTTGAAATGATGGGCGTGCCATCAGTCCAAGGCTCCATCCTCGGAGTACAAGGCTTACAAGAGTTCTGATTTTCAAGCAATGGGCGCCCGACCATTCCTAGGTTCCATCCTCGGAGTGCAAAGTTTTCATTTTCAGGGTCTTGTTTTCAAAATCAAGGGTGCCCCTTCACTCCCAGGCTCCAGCAAGCTGCATCCTCGGAGCTCAAGATTTTCCGAGTTCTGATTATCCTCCAATGGGATGCCCCATCAATCGCATCCTCGGTTTTCAAGGTTGTGAGAGTTCTGAGTTTGAGTCAATGTGCGCCCCGTCAGTCACAAGTTCCATCCTCGGAGTTCAATTTTTGTAAGATTGCAGAATCTGTGTCTAAAGCCATGGGCGGCCCATCAGTCCAAGGCTCCATCAAGGGCGCCGGAAATCAAGGTCCAAAGAGTTCTGATAATCAAACCGAAGGTTCCATCCTTGGCGGTTAAGGGGAGGAAACAGGTCTGATGTTGAACTCAAGGGTGCCCTCTCAGTCCAAGCCTCCATTGTTGGACTTCAAGGAGGTAAGAGGTTTGGATTTAAAAGCAGGGGCACCTTATCAGTTCAAGGCTCCATCCTGGGAGTTTAAGGTGTCTAAAACTTCTGATTGTAAAGCCAAGAGCGCAAATCCGGAATGCCCTCATTGGGGGTGCGTGGTCCTGCTCGCAAAAAAAATCAAATTTTCGCATATGCCCCTGGGGCTGGTTTTTTCGTGGCGTCAACGACATTCAGCGAATGTGAGCACATTTTCGGCGTCAGGCTGGTGGCTGACCGAATTTGAGCTTCACTGACTGAACTTGAGCACTGAATTTCGGCGTCAGGCTGGGGCAAACCGAATTTGAGCTTCAGTGAACTTCGGCACGGAAATTCTGCGTCAGGGATATCTTTTGCGTCAGGCCGAGGTAGCCCCTGCGGGTCCAAACAAAAGCCGAATTGAGGCTTCAGAACCTGTTCAGACGCCAGACTCCGGTGAACCCAATATTAGAGCTTCAGCGCCGAATTCAAACGTCAAAGCCATTGGCCGACTGAATATCGGCGCCGACACTGAGCGTCAGACGACTTTGGTCTTGAGAATTCAAGCTTCAAGGGGGGACGAAAAGGGGACCCACTTCCCCGGGTCCCTGCATGCACGTGCACACTGTTTGAGCCACCTTTCGGAAGCAAGCTCGGTGGTGCGACGCACATAGCCGCTCAGCAGCTGTGTGCCGGGCAAGTCCCGTGAAACCCCGAAGCCAAAAAATGGATCTTGCAAACCCCCCAAGACCATTGTCGAGCTCTAAGGATGTGCTCCGGCATAACGCTGACATATGTCGGTGGCCTCAGACCGGGTCAGCCGTTGAATTTTATCGCCAGTTCCGAAAGGAGCTCGGAGATCAGGTCATCAACTGCTGCTGTGTTGTTTGATGGGTGGAAGAGTAATCCATGGTGCTTGGCAGTACGGTCAGCACAGCATCTGCGTACCTTGTTTTTTCCTTGGCCAGCAGGCGGAGGCATTGCAACATGCTTGGTTCAGCTCCACGTTCAACTAACTTTGCCCTGCTTCCCTTAGAAGCCGCAGAAGTTCTGGCAGTGGGCCGAGGTCGTCAAGAGCTTGATACCCTTTTTCACCGCCGCCTGGCAGCGATATGTTTCGACATGAACCATGCCACTGCTCGCGTTTTTGTCTTGTGTGATAGCTACTAGTTACTAGTAGTATTGAAGCAGGATCCAGGCAGCACAAAAGCCAAATCAAAGTGACAGATCAGGGCGCGGCAAAGCACGGCTGAAGGCGTCAGGATGCATGCTACAGTATTGGCTAAACTACCACTTAGAGGGATGGCCTGGCTGCAGCAGAGGTGAGGTGGTAAGACGGCAACTACCAAGTTTGCTTGAAAAGGTCCTATGCTGTCGGTTTCGCGCCAGTCTCAGAGCCTCAGTGTTGCAACAGTGGGTCGACTTGGATGTAGAATCATCCTGCTTTGCTGGCTGTTCTTGGTAATCCCGGTTTGTTTTGCAAAAGAATTGCGATGCCATCTTGACAGGGGATGCCCGTTGACCTCAATTGAATGGCAGAGATCCTTTGTGTTGGCAGTGGCATGACTAGCAAAGCAAAGCCTGCCTGCCAAGGTGGTCAGCACTTTGGTTTGGAAATATATGCGTCGCTGCTGCATGTGACTCAGCCTGTGCTCACCGTGGCAAGATGCACCAGGGTTGCAGACATGTCTAGCCACAGCTTCGCAAATCAAGGCCCATTTGCATGGGCGTGTCCCTGGCCAGCGCAACGGATGTAGATTGCAGCTTGTGGCAACCTCAGCCTGACGGACCACGGGTTCCTCTAGACTCTAGACTTGGATTCTGCCCGCCTACATAGATTGCGTGCTGGCGGGCAAAGGGCATCAACGCCAGCAAAGGCAAGAGGGGTATGGACGACAGGGCTGTGGTTTTTTGCTCTCTCCCATGATCCAGCATCGCTTCGTATCCCTGCCCGAGTTTCTCCTTCATCATATCTCTGGCCTTCGGCCGTGCGGAATCTCGTTCGCCACAGCCTATGACTTCCCTCTGCTGATAGACTATGACACTATGATACACTTACACTTTCGAGCATCTGATTTGCGTTGGGAGCAACGTTTGCAACCATGGATGTAGATGATGCACGTGCTCGCGGCCTTGGGGAACAAACAAGTCCTTGATTGCCGCTCACACGAGCATCACCAGTCCCTCAAGCCTTGATCGCTGAGGATGGGTCTTCTTTGTGCGTGTGCGGCTTACCGGAATGGGATGAAGAGCCATATGTTTTCACCCGCCCTCACAGCTGTTGCAATGACCTTGCGGCTGTATGTCGCTGCATGTCTTCGTGACTCTTCTTGGTGAGTATTTTCCCCACCTTTCGCTTGAGGTAGGCTCTAGGCCCCAGGCCCTGAGACCTTCCATGAGAGAGGCTTGGTTCGTCGCTGGCCCAGACCTTGCTGAACATCGCCTCCAAGGAATCCGAACATCACGGTGTGCCGTTATGCAACGCAGCGGTGCGACGAGCTTTGGCGTGCGCTGTCCAGAAACATGCATGACATGAAGCGATGATGCGGAGCTTCGACCTCTTTGCAACGAGACACTCACCCTGGTTTGATGCGGGTTGCCTGGGCAAGGAGCGGATTGAGTCACTCAAGCTCTCCGGCATGGAGGTCGGACACTGCCAGCCTCGACATTCGAGCTGGCCTGCCTGCATAAATCCTGCACAGCGCAAAGCGATGCCCAGGTCGCTCTGTCAACTATATCCACACACACAGCGTTAAGAATTGCATGTTTCACGTATGACTGCGGTCCCTGGGCAGGCCTTTACTGTCATGGCGACCATCTGTGCGGGGCTGTCAGTGCCGTTATTGTGGCTTTCGTACTCGCAGGACTGCAAGATGTGACAGTGTATAGCAGCTGCTCTCAATTTCTGTGCGCTCCACAGTCGTGAGTTTACTCGCCCCGAAGCCTGCAGTCAAGACAGCTTGGAGCAACGTGTGCCAAAGCAGGACACCGGGAATGGTATCCTGTCGGCGGTACTCAGTCCAACCGACGGCATGCCTTTGCTGGCACTGCAGGCGTCCGTTGGCATGATGCCAGTATGCAGCATGTTATGGCAGGGCAGCTGAAGCCTTCCGCAGAGAGCGTGCAACATGAAGCTTTGACCTCCGATCGTGCACACCTTGAGATTTTCAGATGAAGTGCTTCCCTCTACTCCCTCTCTCTCTCCCTCCCTCTCATCTCTGTGTTCCTCTCCCTGATGGTCCTCACAGATAGTGACCATGGCCGCTTTCGCGTATCATGCCCCAGACTTAGCCTCTGGAAGCGTTTCGTGAACCATGTCCATTCTTGCATCGGAGGGCTATCGTTTTCCACTGAAAATAGCACGAGAACATGACACTGCATTTCTCTCTGGCCTAGAAACTAGGAAGAGAAAAGAGGGTCGCGAGATTCCGGTTGACTTGCGAACTGCGAGTCTCAGGTCGAGTACACTTTGAACTTCCTTTTTGTCGCACTGTGCACCCCTTTGGCATTCAGTGCTGTGACCTTAGAGCTCAGAACCACGGCCCGAGAAGGATGCGACAGTTTTGCGAGCACTTCGTTGCTGTGATTGCTTTTCACGTACGTAGGTCTGCCCAGCGTTACACTTTGCGCGAAAGAGATTGTGTGGCCTGTCTGTATCTAGCGTATATACACGAGGGAGTTCGTGCGTGACACTTGCAGTAGCATGTTAGGTCACTGACATTGTCCGCCGCTTGGGAACCATATGCCCCTGCCTGAGACGAGTCACGTTGGGTTCTTGACTCTTGCAAGAAGCCCGAGCCGATTGTCCGCGTGGCCTGGAAGAAGTTCTGCCACAAGTGGGCAGAACCTGGCACCCACATGATCCAGCAACAGTTTGACACGTGGGACAGTTCCGCGATGATTTCTTTGAGGAAAGCTTAGCCTGCTTGAAATTCTCTGAGGGTGTTGTCCAAGGTTGTGGCGCGATCCTCTTTAGCAAGCCGATGACTATGCTAAATGTGCTTGGTGTTGCCAGACTCTCAGATCAAGCAGGGCATGTCCACATGACTGAAGCTCTTCAAGGTTGCGCAGCTCAGATAAGTAAGCGAGCTTTGTGACTTTGCGATAAAAAATAAAGAATGGTGGATTCTCGTTCCCAGCATTCAAGATTCATGCCTACTATGGGCTCGATTGTCTCAGTGGCCTGGGAATTGCCAGCACGTTCGGGCATGTTGCGCTGTACAGATGTCTCATCTGCCAAGCGAGGTGGTTTCGCTCACCGGCGTTGCAGCATACACCACTGTCTCAAAGCCTGCGCCCAAGTACTGGACAGGAAAAGCTGAATGCTGACACTTCTGAGAATCTGTTCAGCGGCGGCTGTCTCGAAGCCAAGACCTCTGCCTTTTGAAATGTTGTCGACCAACATGTTGCCACGGTGTGGCCGCCGCGAATTTCTGCCGTCCCACGAATGGACAAGATTGGCGATTGTGCTGAGGCGAGCTGCCACACGTGCACGTGGCGAGTCAAAGCGCGTGGGCCCAGCGACAAATATTCAAACACACACACACACATGCACACATAACAGAATATCACATAATATATGCAATACAGAGTTGCTTATATGTTATATGTGTGTATGAACATACATAGTGTGGGCACGAGTCCGTCTATGCACCATGAAAGTTCCTTTGTGTCTGTTGTTGTCGTCCGCATCTCACTGCAGAGTTGACGGTTACGCTTGGGAAGTCTCCGATTCCGGACTGGTGACTCTGAGCTCTGTGTAGTCGTGCATGCAAGCATGACTTGCATGCTTGTCTACTCGGAGCTCTACAGCGATAGGCTTAAGATCAGGACTGACGAAAGCCGTTGGAAGCAAGCCGCCGGCTTGAGGCGTTAGCCGTCTGCTGTCTACGGTGACAAGATCATGGTAGAGCCTCGCAGCTCACAGGGAGTGGGGAAGAAAGGGGGGATGATAGTGTCTCCCCTGCCTGGCATGGGAAGAACGCGATGAGGAGTGGACTAGTTAGGCCTTCTTGCAAAGTGGCAACCTGTGTGCAGATCCCGCGCTCTTGCACCCCAGTCAGCTCAGCGAGATGTCGTATATCGGAACAGCCGGGCACAGCTGTCTTCCTCAACCAAGGGGTCAGGCAGGTCCTTTGCACCAGGACGTCACAGGACTAGATGTGAAACAGTCTTGCCCTTTCTGAGGGAGTGGGCTGCACAATACGCGGTGCTGCGAGAAGGCAGCAGCGAGGACCGGAATCTCAAGTCTGGTGTTCTCTCACCATGCATATGTGCAAAGTGTGTGCCTCTTGAGTTTTGTTGCGATAAATCGCCGAATGCACTTAGTCAGTGAATGAATCTACTGATACAGTGTGCCAAGCCTCCTGCTACAAAATCATATGCAGGTTTGGGATGCAAGGGCCCCCAAATGACATGCCCCAGTTGGGTGCACAAACATGCCTGAGGCGTGTTGGAAGTCACGTGACCCAGGACAGAGACAAGCAGCCGGACTTGAACAGGCAGGGCAGAGGAGATTGGCTATCATGACTTGGC
Organism: Symbiodinium sp. clade A Y106; assembly: GCA_003297005.1. Classification (NCBI taxonomy): domain Eukaryota; class Dinophyceae; order Suessiales; family Symbiodiniaceae; genus Symbiodinium; species Symbiodinium sp. clade A. The sequence continues at coordinate 44,625 of BGNK01003193.1, read as the reverse complement.
TGGGCTGGCAGTCCCACGACGATACTTGTAATACAGCAGATCAGCCGTCCATGATCGCTGAAGCAGATCTATCACGCGCACCAGGCGCTTTCTACCTGGCAGATTTCGAATTGTATTGTGCTGGATCATCAAGCTTCCTCATGCCCTCTCAAGCCAGCACTCGGGCCGAGCATCAGGATGGGCGACAGCTCGATCAGCCTGGGCATGTGCCTGCCATGCTTCGGAGTGGAGGTTTGCATTTCTGTAGCAAACCTCGGCGCTTGGCTTCTGAGCGCGAACTGTGTGGACACTTCGTTGCTTATGAAGAAATCGGGCCTGGTGTCGGCACAATCTCGGGTTTGACTGAAGGTAGGCAGTCTTCTTGAGACAGTGCTGCTTGGATCTCAGCTACGCCTCAAGAAGGTGGTAGGATTCCCGCGTGTCATGGTCACATGAAGGGTGCTTGTGAAGAGTTTTAGGCTGATGTTGGTGCACCGGCACCACCGATGGCTGCTCAACCCGTCGATTTTAGCCTAGCCCAGACCAGCAGAGCAAAACATGCAAAGCTACCTCAGAATTATTTCAGCGAGAGCCGAACTCGCGAGCCATGAGCTCCTTCTCCTCACTGTCCACGCCGAAAAGCAGCAATGACAACCTCCAAATTGGAAAGAATGTCCTGCAGGCTGTTCGGTGCCAGGTAGGTCCTAGTGGGCTCACGGGTGCCTGCAAGCAATATGCTCAATCATTTCCGGCTGTGAGTGAAGGGGCTTTCAGTGGGAGGGAGACAGCTACCAGCACAGCCCAGTCAGGCGATGCAGCTTCGCCGACAGTTGTCAGTGCAACACAACTGCACAGACGCAACTCTCGAATTCTTGCCACTGTCCAGTTTCCAGTTGTGGTCGCGCAGGCATGAACAAGGCATGCCCCTGCTGGCTCAGCTTTGGTCACCTAGGCCTGTGCCAACCTGCACACTTCGATGGCAGGACCTTTGAGTTTGCGTTAGACCGCTCCTGTCACTTGCATTATGGCTGTTCGTCGGGCGTCTGGCACGAAGAACTATTAGACTATACCATGAGCGACAGACCTTGCGGAAAGCAGTGCCTAGGATGGTTGAGCCTCTTCCCAAATCTCTGCCAAAAGTGAATGCTGCAATCTGCTGCATCACGTTCTCAGTTGTAGAGCTATAGGCCAGTGCCCCACACGGCTTGCCGAAAGCCGGCCGTAGCGAAGCGGACAGGACCTGGAGGTGGCATACCGCACGGCTCATGGCAGGCGGATCACCTTGCACAAGCAGTCTGGCTCCGTGCAAGGCACACGGGGCTCCAGAGAGTTTCAGAAGCCGAGCTGACAAGCTAAGGGGGAAGGGAGAGAGGCTTCGGCTGACTTGGTGATTAGGTGATTAGGTCAAAAGGTGGAGGAAGGGCATTGCCCTCGGGCCTGTGAGCCACGATGCAAACAGTCCAGTGCACTGAATCACACCTGGTTGAATCAAGAGGGCCGGGCAGGTGCAAGGCGCAAGGCATGTAGCGGCTTTGTACCGATGACGTGAACTCGGAGCACCTGCTCAGAAACATGAGGCAATGCTTAGATGGTTCAGTTTCAATGATGCACAAGTAGTCGATCCAATAACTTTCTGCACACTGATTGTGGCAAGCCCGCCACGAGGTGGGAACATGCTTGCCATAATGGGAGCATCAGGCGCGGGGAAGAGCACTTTGTTGGATGCCTGGCTTGCACGTCAGCTGCCAGCACTTCTGTGCTCGCAGCTTCGCAGACATGCGAGACAAGTAAGGACACGCTGACCATGCGAAAGACACTGGGAGATGTCTCCGGCTGCTTTGTCTGCAGACAGAGTGCTGGGTCACGGGTCACAACTTGACACGAGGAAGTGTGTTACAATCACAGCGATTTCTGTCTTATTTGTAGTTGCAGCCGTTTGGCCGGCCTGTTCCCTTCCCGCCGAGGCCGCGTCTTTATGAATGGACGTGAACAAGATGAAGGCTTTTTCTTTGTGTCCGCTTACGTGGCGCAGGAAGACAACTTGATCCCCACGAACACAGTGCACGCCCTACATTCTTCGCACATAGTTTTTCCTCGACAGCCGCTGATGTCACCTAGCAGCTAGCATTGTAGCAGCACCTTGCTGCTGTGGTTGCACCTGTCGCCTCTGTCAATACCACTCGGACTACAAATGCCCAGAAATTTGCTCACAGATGCTTCATTCGAGTCACAACATCGATGTGCACTGCAATCGGTTGTCACACTGTCTACGGAGTGTGTTGAGGTACTAGATGCCTTCTTGTACATGTTGATACATGTAGATACTGAGGCCTTGCATTTCTAGTACAGTCACATATATTTCGCGGTAGTTGTATAAGTGCTGTTTCAAAGCACGCCATGCAAGTGTACTATGGCTGTGGCATGTAATGGCACTACTGTTGCTGCAGCGGGTGACACTAAGTTCTACATTGACATATTGATAGACTTTACTCAGTACTACTGGACTATTGTCATGTGAACCTTAGACTGTTTCAACACTGCTTGCCTTGCCCACCAGTGGTGGCTCACGTTTCAAAGAGTTGAAGGCAGTTTTGGCCACCGTGCGGCATGTCTTTGCACGCCGATTGTTTAAGTTTAAGGGGTTTGCACACGTGCTCTACACTCTGACGAAGAGCTGCAATTGTTTGTACCCCCCAAAAGGCTCGGACATTTCTGATGTTGGCGGTATACTTTAAAATAGTACCGTACATGCCAGCATGCAGAACGGGCTTACAATTGAAACTGCTGCCTTCGGAGATGGCGACGCCTGCCCGAGGGCTACTGAAAGGCTGCCACCATTTGCCGCCTAGATGCGGTGGCATGTCATGCCGAGGTGCGGGAGACGGTGGAGTTCTATGCTGAGCTTACCATGCCCAGGTACACGCCACCAGTCATGCGTCACTAGCCTGCCAATGGCTTCAATGGTCCAGAATGTTTACCATAGGCAGTTCTATATCGCTCACGAAAGCCAACTCCATCTTGCATGCCGGGCTTCCATCTGAGTGCGAGGCAGTGTAAGTGATGTCGTCGGTAGAGCCATGGAACTAAGCTGGCATTCCCCGCATACACATCTCCCCAAGGTAAACGAGCCATCTCGGAGAGACTCCAAGCTGTTGGCCTCGCGGACAAGGCATGGATGCATCCGGGAGGGGCGAGCCGCCCGATCAAAGCATTCTTCAGGGCTGGCCTGCTGCCAGTGTGCATGGTAGATGATTGTGAAAGAAGAGGGTGGCAGTTGCGCTTGAAGCAAAACACTCAGCAAAGCTTTTCCTAAGCATGTTGGATCAGGCTGCAATAACCTGGAAAAATGCACTTCTGGCAAAGAGGTTTAAGTTCGTGGTAAATGCAGGAAGCGAAATTCGTCGGGGGCAAGCTGCCTGGCGGATTCTCCATCCGCGGACTGTCTGGTGGTGAGCGACGGCGGCTCAACATTGCCGCAGGCTTGCGGCTGTTGCTCTTCAAGTTGACGAAGTCGGCACGACGTGCAACGCATGTATTTTGATCCAAGGGGTTGCAGGCTTTTTAGGACAGCAGCTGCCAGTTGCGAGGTAGACATACTGTGGCTTTGCTGGCCATTGGTGCTCCCCTGAGACAGGATGCCCAACGCTCCCATCTGAAACCGGTTGTCAATGAATCCTTGTCATTTGCCAACCCAGCCATCATCCACACGCAACCTTTCGATTCTCGCAGGCAGCCGTGAATGTAGAGAGCGATGGGCAAACTTGATTGTTCTCTCGATCGCAGTCCATCCTACCACGCACCGCGCTGCAAAGTTGAAAGATACCGTAAATCTAGCATTCTTGATGATTCCATGCTGCTATGCTTCAGGCGTCGTCCACTCGCCTCCACTGGTTTTCCTAGATGAGCCGACGAGTGGGTTGGATGCCTTCTCCGCCTTGTGCGTGATGGAAAGCGTTTCGGCCTGCACCAGTTCGGCTTCCACATGCTTGATTGCCATCATCGGGCCTGCTAGCTGATGTATCACCGTGTTCGTGCTAGCTTTTGGCCCTGTACCCCACGGAGGGCAGGCTGTGAAGTAACTGAGTTTGTGCCGCTTTCTTACAGAAGCTGTGTCGGCCACGTAGCGCTTTTTCCGAGGCATCCGCGCTCTCACCCGAGCCGGTCACGCTGTAGCGTGCACCATCCACCAGCCTCGGCAGGCCATCGTAGCCCCTGGTCCGTGAAAGAGGTCAGAGCAAGAGTTGCAAGTGTAAACGGCAAAGGTCGTGTACACTCAAAGGTATCGTACCGATCAGAGCTTCGGCCACTTAACAGTTGAAGTGAAGCTTATGGCACGAAGCATCCCTCCGAACACAAGCACATGCAATGAGGACATGTTCGACAAGGTCTTGTTCCTGGCTTGCGGACATCTCGTCTACAATGGGCCCCCGAGCGGCCTGAAGAAGTGGCTAACCGAGTCGAACCTTTGGGATCCAGAAAGGGCGATGACCACGTCCATTACCGACATGGCCACAAGATGGCATTCAGCTGGAAATTCCGGGTGCATTTGGCTTGATATGTTTGGGTCCGCTTGTCGAAGAGCGCTTAAAATCCAGTGCCCTCGCCTTATACCAACACCTTTCGTCAAGACTTACATAGGACTTTGGATCAGCAGTTCGGAAGGGCTACCGGCCACATGCAAAGCACGGACGACAAGCACCAAACGTTGCTGTAGCCGTCAGAGCTGCAATTCGTCGTCGTGGGTGTTGTTCCGCAGTAGTGTTGAGCCTAGCTGACAGTGGCAGGATGGCGAAGTAGTGGATGTCCCGTCAGAGCCCACATCAACATGTCATGGTAAGGCAAGAACCACTGGATAAATGTTCGTAGTCGTACCACGAACAATCTCAGGTCTTGGACTGCATCACCGTGGGCTTCGAGAAGAGCGACGCACGGCGTCGACTCAGGAACCCGCCGAACTGCCAGGAAGATTCGAGCATATCATTGTCAGAAATGGTGTCAGAAATAGCAATGGTTGCATCAATGAAATGTGGTAGGGGAGGGATAGGAGAGGCTAGCCATGGTGGGAAGATTCACAACTAGTGCCGCAGCTGCCGAGTTGAATCCAAAGACGGCTGAACGACAATCCTTGACTGCTTGATGCCTAGTCTTTCGCGAGTCAGCGGCATGTGACAGTCCGGTTGTGGTGTTGCACGTAGGGTAAAGCAGCGGGCCACGAGGCTTGAGCAGTCATCTCTGACATTCCTGAATTCCGAATCCTCAGCCAAACTCAGAAGCCGAATTCCCCGGCCTGCTTCGGTCGAAGCTGAGGAATCGATTTATGGCTCCCGGACTTTGAGGGACCAGGAGGATGTTGAGCGACTGGCTGAAGCCTACCTCAACTCGATTGCTGGTCGCTTCTTGGGCTCAGCTTTAGCGGAACAGACAGTGTCAACTACGGTGGCACAGACAGGCAGACATACATACATTTAGCGAGAGAGTAGCAGGTCACAACAGTAACAAGACCCAATCATGATGCGAACGATGCAAGAGCACGTTTCACGCGCAGTGACCTTCAGATCGCATCTCGCACCCCAGTTACACTTCATGCTCCTTCTATGGGCATGTTGCACCACTTTTTCGTTCGACATCCTCAGGAGCCATCACCCCAGATGCTAGCCCGAAGAGCTTCGTGGTGTTGAACTCTCGACCTGGGGTCCTGCACCAGTACTGGACTCTTCAGCGACAGCAGCTGCGGAGCTCCTTGCGGAGCCCTGGGACCCTGGCAGCACGCATTGGCCTCCACTTCCTCATCGGATTATTGATGGGCTCTGTTTATTTTCAGATGAACCGAAGCTATATCCAGCCTCCAGACGGGGTTTGGCTGCTGCTCCCACTGCCGCTTCAGCGACACTCCAGCATGCCTGAAGACCGTGTGGGGGTTTTGTTCCTCCTAGCTCTGGCACAAACAGTGACGCCAAACTGTGCCATGCCTTTCTTCATAGATGACCGCCAGTACTACACCAAAGAGGCTGCTGCACGCTTGTACGGAGCGTTGCCGTATCATCTCGCAAACGTCGTGAGCGAAGCCGTGGTCTGTGCAGTTAATGGCGTACTCGCCTCGGGAATCGCCACCTTGCTGGCAGGGCTACCTTTGAGTGGCAACTGGTACTCCACCATGTCTTTCCTCGTCTCGCACCACATGTGTGCTTCTGCACTGGTGCAGATGTGTGCCCGGCTGGCTCCCAACCAGGACGTCGCGTTTGTCCTAAGTGCGGGCTACATCATCGCATCTTGGCCCCAAGCTATATTGCTGCTTCAGCCTTGCTTGAGAATATGACTGAAAGCATGCCCGGTGAACATAGCTTCGCCATCTGCTTAACGATCTTGTCTTTATACAGCACAAGGTCGTCGGGTTTTCGGTTCAGAGTCGAGGGCTTCGCCTTAAATCTGGCCCTGTATGTGATGTTGCCCACCCTGTTCTGGGCATGCTGCATGACACTAGGTATCCCACTAGAATCGTCGCGTGTGAAGATGAAGGCTTTGCATGTATGGGTCACAGTCATGTTTTGTCTTGTCAGAAGGTTGAAAGACTGGTAAGCCGGTCCAGCTACAAACTTTCAGGCCAGCGCGGCGAAAGGTGGTTCATTCAGTGGCTGTCAGGCTCGCCCTACTAACCTCCACCACACAACGGATCCCCTTCGTGCCCAGCCTAGCAGGCAAAGCGGCAAAATAGGGTTAGTTGGACAACTTTTGCAGCTATCACCGATGGGAAACATCTCCAAAGGAACGACCAAGTAGACAAATACCGGTAAGCCGAGCATGCTGGAGTACCGACCTTCGTGAAGCGTCAACCGGTATCATATGATCAGGCTTTCTGCTCAAAATCTTATGCTGCTGCTAAAGATCTGTGACGATCTGTGTGGCGGCTTGCGTGGTGTCGCTCAATTGCTTTGAATGCCAGGCTTTCTAAGACACCTTGTTTGTATATGTTGTCCTGAGCATCGCTCGGATCCCGCTGTATGCACGGAACGACGGCTCCAGCCTGCTCCAACATCATGGTCAAGCTCGTTGTTCATGAATGCCTGGTGCGGCTGCATGTGCCAGAGAAGCAGGCTTTCTAGCAGGATGCAACACTAAAGAACAGCAAGACGCCAAGCGACACCAAGTCGGGGAGAACCAGATTCGTTAATTGTCGTGTCGCACAGCCAAAGGATAGATGTGTGTGTGTGTGTGTGCGTGTTGCAATGCGATTGGACTGCAAAAGTTTGACCTTGGGCACGGAGGCATTTCCATATTTAAGTCCTGGCTTGCTTGGGCACGCGCATATTCCCCCCGTGCGACATCGAGAGGGTGCAGCGCAGCATGATAGAGCTCCTCATCACCTTGCTCTGCTTTTTACTCCTACGCGGACGCCACACGGAAAAGTCCCAGAGAAGAGCCCATGTGCTTGCATCGTGCAAGTTCCACCACTTTGCGAAGCTGCTTGAACAGCCCGAAAGAAGCATCCCGTGTAGTTTTCTCATAATTGCGCTCCCTAGGCTGCTTCTCCAAGCCGTGCGGACACATCACATGCTTTGCTCGATCACACGAGGTCTGCATGCTTTTTGCCAACGTCGTGGTGAAGGTTGCTACAGTCACGCCACTGCTGGCCTGGATGCGTTGGTGCACTTTCCTGTACTTCTCAATGGCAGGGCTCATCGAAGCTGAGTTCGCTGGCACCCTGACTGCAATTTCAACCTCGGTCCATTTAAATTTGCAAGCAGTGCTATGCTGCAGCAAAAGAGGGCTAAAGCCATTGCGTCATTTCGCCAATTGCTCGCATCAGGTACGAAAGAACAGGACTTTCCAGCAGGAGACCATGTTGTCGACACCTTCCGCATTCGCTGGGGCGATGGAGAAGACGCCCACATCCTGAGTGAGGGAGACTGCTTCAAGTGCTTGTGGTGCTTCTACTTGTTCTTCTCCATGGTCGGGTTTTTCGCGTTGAAGTTTGGAAGCAAGTCTCAAATATGAATGCTGATAGACATTAAGCATATCTCGTCGTGCACCCGGCGAAAAGATGCAGCTGATGGAGTTGGCTTCGGTTGGAGCGTACAGCTACGCACAGAGTCGGTTTGGGCTAATGGTTGGTTGAGTTGCTCCGAGGATGGCTTTGCCGGGGTTGAGAAGTTGCCGGGAAGACGGTTATGTTACCTCCAGAATGCTTCAGAGTCACTATGGTTGGAATCTTCACCCTCAAGAACAATGGGCAAATCAACTCCAGCTTGAGCATGTGGTACTGAATGGATGGTGGGTTGTCCCCAGGACCTGTGCGCACTAGGCGAACAACTTGTTGTGTTCTTTTTGAGTCTGTGGTTTGGGCAGCTTCCCCTAGCACCGGTTGCTCCCTGAACAGACAGCTTGGAACAGGCGTGGAATTCGGTTTTTACCCATGGCAGGTCTGAATGCGAAGAGAACGGTCCCACGTCGGCCCCCAAGTCTTTATGCACTTGTTTTTGGTAGTTTCTCACGTTTTCTTCAGCTTCGGAAGCCCGTTGGCATTTCGGAGGAGTGAGTCCGCCTATCTAACTCCAGCAGAGACCGAAACACGTGTAGGATGAGCAACATCTCATAAGTCCATGCATCCAAAAACGCAAGCCGCAGCCGCAAGTGTGTGACAACTTGTCGTAGACTCTAGACTTTCTGACTGCTCAACCACTCGCATCCTGAAAAGAGAAGCCGTATAATGGCTTCCAGGGCGTCTGCGGCACAGACACTTTCTAGTTGATCGGGGAAGAGAGCTTTGCTGTGCAGGCAGTTTGCAGAGTACAAACGAAAAGGGTATAGACGAGTCAGGGACATGTAAACTATTTCCGCTGCGCCGAGCATCAATTCGTGGACATGGGACTGCAGCACACAGTGACTCAAATCTTTTGTCGTGTCGACAGAGCATTCCAAGAGCAGCAGCTGCAGCATCAGCAGCTTCTCGCCCATGTTGAAGCCTCTGCCTGCCGAATCCTGCAAAAGTTGCTCAAGCTTCCTCTAAACAGATAAACAGTGAGCTGACGCAGAGAGCAAATTCAGGACGTGGTGGTGGCAAGTCACGGACGACAGCTCCCTCGGCATTGCGCCGCAGGCATCTTCAGAAAGCTTCCTGGAATTGCAGAAGAAAGCATTGTGATGTTGACAAGTACTTCCTGTAGGCTTGGACGGTTATGCTGATCAATGATCTTCGCTAGTAGGTCCGCAAATACTTGCATAGACCCCTGCATGCGTCAGGCGAATCATGTCGAAGCAATGATTGCTACACACTTCGAACGTAGAACTACCATTATTTAAATGGGGCGGGCTGCTCGCCTGCGCTAGGGCTGGGTGTGGTAGGCTGGTTGATCGGGATCTTTCTGGCAGACGAAGTAGTTCGTTTCTCTAGAAAGCTCACGGAGGCACTGTGCCCTTTGACTGTGTGGTGGCCTCAATCTTTGCTCGGCAATGGTCTGGAGAGCCTTCGCTCTGGATTTGTGGTGACTTTGGGGTTGAGAATTCTGGAACTAATGTTTACAGCTGGATGATGAGCACTAGTGTTTGAGAAGAAAACACACTGCCGAATCTAGCCGGCCGCCGGTGTCACAGGGTAGAAGGAGATCACTCCGTGGCACCCAGGCTTTGCTTACAGTGACGCCCGTGGCATGACGGAACGACGAAACTCTCAAACACCACTGGCCGCAGAGTCCGGACGCACGCTTGGCCAAGGTGGACCATCCCCGAAAGAAGGCGCTGTCAATCTTAGTTCAAGTGACAGTGCGCTTTCCTATCGTTTGCTTCATAGGAGTTCGATCTGAGAGCACTTCAGCCGGTCTGCCTTCAAATGCCTACAGGGCCCATACACTTGTAAGACTGTGCTGGTAGGGCCGAGCTGCTACCCACTAACACCGCACCTGGTACCTTCGTGTAAGCTACACAAGTGATGGGTTGGGGGTTCTTGCGCCGTGAGGACGTCTCGCTTCGGCCGCTTCTTCAGCGACTCCGGAAGTTTGCCGGAGAGGCCTATCTAATCCATCACTCTTGTCATTACAGTACTGATGGAAGCATCTATGCGATTCTTCGAGCTACCGCCGCTGGGAGTCACACCTATGACCGCCTGTTCGATTTCTCGGTGTGAGTGCTTGCTTGGCCTGTCTATGGCTCCATATCTCTCCTCATGTCGGACGTTTCAGATGCTTCGGGCCCTCGTTTTTTGGTGTGTTGAGGGTTATGCAGGTTGCGCTTTCTACGTTCCTGATTTTGTGGCTTCTTGGGCACAGGGGCCCTCACATGCTTGGGTTCACAACTTCCCAGGAAGCATGCCTCCTTCCAGGTGCGTTCGCCGTCGGACAGCTGTAAACAGACTAGTTTTCTCCCGGGTTCGATGCGAGACACTGCTACCGCGAAGAGATTCCCTGTGGCTTCTGAGTTCCATTAGAAGGTATACCGTCGATTCAAAGTGGGTAGTCAACCCAACTTCGCGTGGTGGTGACTTCATTAAACGAGAAGACAGCTCTCAAACATCGCAGAGCAAAGCCGCGATCGGCACCATTGGTCCGCTCTATCATAGATGAAAAGCAGACATGCCCGCAAGAGAAAGTTCTGAGGTCTTGCAACTGGACACAGCAGAGAGAATCTAATGAGGAGAATGCCGTTTGCATGGAATGCTGCTGTATTCGACCAGAACCGCGTGCAAAATATTCGCAGCTCGGAGTGTAAGTCTCATCTTGGACAGCCGGCGGCTGATCGAGTCCCCAATTGCAGGTATGGGCAGACCTACTCCTTGAGGCTCGTCACGCACATCACATGTCTCAAAACTTTTGCAGTTGTGTGATGCCTGCCCGTTTACCGTTATAAATCGTTCTTGTGATTTGGGGCTGACACGTGCCAATGTCAGGCAACACAAACTTGATGCACTGCGGTGTTAGCTCGATGTCGAGCCAAACAGCAAACTCACCTTTTGTGTGCTTTTTGCGAGCCAGTTATTTCGCTTAGTACCATATGCACTCGCGAATGAAGAAAAATGACAGGTGAGCAGGGCAAACGGTTCGTGTCCGTGCGCGCACGCACATGAGCTTTTTGTGTGCATGGGCATGGGCCGGTATTTGATTGAACTTACAGAGATCTTGTGCTGACTGCGCCGGCCAAAACGGAAAGAGGTTCAGGCTAGGTGGGGCTGACGTGACTATCTCGCCTCTGCTGCTGCCGCTGAAGCATTTTGTTTGGCTCTCCTTGCCGAGGTTGAGGCGGTGTTTGTCGGCCGATACTTCGGCACCAGGTGCTCCGCGGTTGACATAGCTAGCTGCTGTCGACAAGAAGGCATAGTTGTTCCCACATCGGGGAACCTTTGAATTTTACATGATTTCCCAAGGAGGCTGACCCAACCTCTTGATACTGTACTTTAGTAGTTCTCGCGCGTGTATATTTTCAGAATTGCACGTGGCGATGAAGTATCTAGGATTTAACTGGGAGTTGGTAGACTTGATGATTTTAAAATTTTATGATTCGCGGTGGCACTAAGAGCTATCTCTTATCTCTTTAAATCATATTTTAGAACAAGAGACCTGGGGATCTTAGGTTATCTTCGATATAGAATTGTCTAGTACCTAATTAGAGAAAATATTATGGTTCTTAGTTTCTATAATATTATTAAATTTCGAATTGACTTTCTAATAGTTCATTAAAAAAGAAAAATAAATGACTATTAATAATAATTATTATATTGATAAAAAATAGATTTCATACGAAAATCGAGAAATTTCAATAATATTTACAAAGAATATAAAGAATATATAGATAAAAAATTATAAATAATTTGACAATATATAATTAATTTTAATTTGATTTTGAAAGATTTTTGAATACGATTCATTCTTCGAAGAATTAATGTATGATTAATAATTTCTGAATTATTTTAGGTCAACTCTTCTCTTTTTCTTTTTTCTTGATTTAGGAAAACATCTTTCTCTGCCTCCATATTAAAATTCTTTTTTTCTTATTCTGCTCGCCGCACTCTCTTATATAAATACGATATATCGATACGAAAGGTACTTCGAGTATAGGAAAATTCGTAAGACTCGATATAGATGGCGGTATATATGAAGGTTAATGTAACTGGTCTTTCGTTTCTATTACGATAGTAATTAATTCTAAGTCGCGTATAAATTTACTTTCATTGTTCTTATGTAAGTACGAAATTTCGATACTCTCGTTACGAAAGGTATTTCGAGCGGGAGAGAGAGAGATGGAGATGAAGAGAGATAGATGGAGCAATAAATAGAGAGATAGATAACGAGGTAGGTAGAGATTAGATAGAGAGAGCTAGAGAATTTTGCTTAGCCCTTATAAGTAGAGAGATAGATATAGAGAATCCATGATATGAATTTACTGGTCGAGGTCTTAAGAATTTACTTCAATTAGAAGTGCTCTTAAAATATTTTTATGAAAAATGGTATGGAGGGGATAGATAATCTGGCTTGGGAGTAGGAGGTAAAGGCGAAAGGAGGGAGGATTGAGGAAGGAAGCTTAGGGAGGGGAGCGAATACGAAGAAGTAGAGAAAGAGAGGGCGATAAGAGGATTAGATGCATATAAGTTTCTTATGTTATATTCTGTCTGTCTTTTCGAGGACCGCTATTAGAAATTTCGAAAGGAAGAGAGTCAATTTTTAGAAATTATTGGTTTGGATAAGAGGAGAGGGGAACCGGAAGAGAGGGAATGATTTTTAGGAATAGTTCGATTTGGGTCGGGATCATGGTGATTTATAAATATGGATGGCCGGAAGGAAGGGAAATATTTAGGTTGTGAGGAAAATTCTGATTTGTATCTTTCGCGGATAAGATTATTTAGAAGTGTCGATATAATAATCGATTTTCTTTCTATTTCTTAATTCTCAAAAAGATATTTATTGAAATAATTGAACCTATTCATATAATATATTCTCTGAAATTTTGAAAAATCTCTGAATTAGTGATTTCTATTTATTGGTCTTTGAATAATTTGTTTGAAATCTAAATAAAATATATTTTGATGATATATTTAATTTCTAAACTTCTTGAAATAAATATTATGTGAAAGAAAGAATTAATTTTTTGAATATTATATTATAAATAATAGAAATTCTATTTTATACTATATTCTTTATAATTTATATATATCTCTTATAATTTAGATTTCGAAATTCTATTTTATTGAATAATTCAAGAATAGAGTTAATAGAATATCCGAATTAATTCTTATTATGATATAATAAATATTGAATATAAATATACATATTATAATATAATAATAATGATAAATATATAGAAAAAAAATAAATATAAGATTTTCGGGCTTGAGGTTTTTCAGACTCGAGGAATTTAGGGTTGGGGTTCAGGGGTTAGGAATTCAGGGATTGGGTTTGAGGTTCGGGGTGTAGGGTTTTAAATCGGATTTAGTTTTGAGCTTCTGGGTTTCGTAAGTTGAGGGTCTGGTAGTTTATAATTTGGTCTTATTAGGAGGTTAGTTTTGCGGTTTAAAATTTATTTGACGGGAAAAATATTTTAGAGGATTGAATGAATCGGATTGAATATATCTTCCAGAAGAATTTAATAATTGTCATAAATAAATCTAAATTCATATCGGATCAAGGATTTTTAAAATTAATTCTGATTATAGGATAACGGGATTGGGAAACCTCGCGGCCTAACTCCCAAGCTCGTATCATCGCAACCTCCACACCTATATATATGAGCAAGCGCAGCACGATGCGCACTTTTTCGGCATAAGATTCGAAAAGCCAATCAGGCGAAAGCTTTCATCATAGAAATCTTGATGATGAGTATATTATTGAATGCTTTATAACATTCCTACTTTAGTTAATATTGCCAAAATAATAGAAAATCCAGCATTTTTGCCATTCTGGACATTAAGAAGCCAAAACACCTAAATTTTTCTTTTAAAACTACCATTTTGCATATATTTGCACATTTTGGAGGGGAATACAAACTTTTCAAGCTTCTGAGTGTCCAGAACACGAAAAGTTTTGATTTCCAGCATTTGGTAGTATTGACTGCAACGTTGATTATCGATTGTTGTATCGACTGCTGAGATTCTACAAGGTCCAGGCTCCCAGACCCGTCAGTACGTTCCCCATAGTGGCGGAAACCCAGTCGTTCGCCCGCTTCCCCGCAGCCATGGTGACAATAGCACCGTGGTTGGGCTTGGTACCGGATCACGTTCTTTCAGTTAATAGTCCGCTGAAACCGGATGGAGTGGAATCGCTGTGTAGTGCGTCCTATGGGTATATACTACCAGTTTCTATTCAAAGGATATGATATTGGTAGGAGTACAAAAAGTGCAAAATCATTTGGATCCGTCGGGAAATAGAAATTCTCTAGTCCCTTTCGAGCGGGAGATTACCTATTTATCAATTTCTCTTGTCCCTTTCGAGTATTTTATTATCTCTCTGTCAAATTAATTCTCTAGCCTATTTCGAGCGATTGGCTATCTATTTGTCAGATTCTCTCGTGCCTTTCGAGCGGCTTCTCTAGTCTCTTTCGAGCGAACTCGTAGAGGAAGTTCCCTTCGAGCGATTTATTACCTATTTATCAAATTCTATAGTCCCTCCGAGCCTATTATGATCTCTTTATCAGAGTCTCTAGTCCCTTTCGAACGTTTTCTTATTTATTTGTTAAATTCTCGAGCTCCTTTCGGGCGATTTTCTATTTATTTATCAATATCTCAAATAATTAGTAAATCGCTCGAAAAAAATTAGAGAATCTGATAAATAGATAGCAAATTATTCGAAATAGACCAGATAATCGACGAAAATTAGTAAATTTCTTTATAAAGACTAGAGAATCTGATAAATAAGTAACGAATCTAGTAAATAAATAAAAAATCTCTCGATAAAGACTAGAGAATTAAATAGCCAAATATTTCAAAAAGACTAAAGAATCTATCAAATAAATTGCCAAATATTCGAAAAAGATCAGAATATTTAATAAATAATATAAAAATCACTCGAAAAAGAATAAAGAAGCAAACAAATAACGAATAAGTCGCTCGAAAAATATTAAAGAATTTAATTTTCAAGAATATCCTTCGAAAAAACTAGAGAAATTAAATTCAAAAAGTAAAATACTCGAGAGAGAGAGTAGAATATCTAACAAAATAACGAGAATAAAAATAAACAATTTACCATTCGAAATATATTAAAGAATCCAATAAATAAGTATTCAATAATTCGAAAATTCGTTAATACATTTTAATTAAATATCTAAGAAATAAAGGATAAATCATTCGAAAGAGAAACGGAGATCTAATAATTTTTGAAAACCATTCAAAACATGTTAGAAAATCTAATAAACAAATAATAACCCATTCGCAACATATTGTTCAAGATTTCTAGAACATCCATAATCGCGTCCGTGAGAGGCGCTGGAGGGTTTATGTCCACGCAGCATTAGAGCCATAACAACAGGTCCGAAAATGCAAGCGCAACCGCCCGGACAAAAATCTTCCAATGGCATCCGCTTCGTGTGCAGCTCTGGATGCTTTTTTTCTGTGCGAGCTGGTTCTTCCACATCATGAAGCCCCTGCGGCCTGAGTTCATCCTGTTGAAAACTACTTCAGACTCTTCTTGCTTTGTCAACCTTCCGACGACTTCATCGGTAGAGGCGCAAAGGCAGAGTAAAAGGTTCAAACGAATGGCATAGCCCAGTGCGCTAACCGCTAACTGACCGCCTCCAGGGTGCAGTCACACAACAGATCCGTCCGGCATGCACTCCAAATCAAAATCTGAAGGCTATGCCACACAGATTCACAGAACCACTTTCGATTTGAAAGGGTGTCAAAGAGCGTCTCACCACTGAGACTGGAAAGATTTCTGGCCGTACCAGGTCTCAGATAAAGTAGCAGTACAAGGTCAAGGCAAGCAGCCCCTCTAGTACGATATAGATATGTAAGGCCTAGCGGACCTAGTCAGATCACCACTTCTGCTGGGGTCTACGGGGCTGCGCGCCGGCTGGCGCCCTCAGGCCCATGGTTCGAGTGCCTATCACGAGAAGGACCTGAACAGCGCACAAAATGCTTTGCCAGAAGCTGACCCTCTCGACCATGGGCTTTTGGCTTGGATCCTCAGAACCTGGCGTCGTGTTGACGGCGCTGTGGAGGAGCGAGAATGCACCTGCGCTTCCAAAATCTGCTCGCTTGCCCTTTGCCACGTGGACAGGAAATCATCGTGGCGACTCGTGGGCTCTGTATGCTGCTTGTCCAGGAGGCCTGGGGCGAAGTTCCTAAGATGTTCAAAGGAGTCATTACAGTAGTCACTCACCAGCAACCGCCTGAAAAACAGTCGAGCTGCGTGGAGCGGCGCGGGCAGAAGTTAGTGTGCCCGCTGCTGAGATGGGCCTCACTAGACCTTGTGGTTGATGTTGGCACGAGAACTACGTGGAATGCTGCAAGTGAAGCAATATCCGACCTGCTGATAACAACTGTTTTGAGCTGCTGACCATGACCGGACCCTGCATTCCTGTGTGGACGTTGCTGACAACTCAAAGAAGCCAACATCTGTGAGCCTGAGGACGAGGCCCCGAATCGTCTTTGGAGCACTTGGGCATGTCACCCTTTGTCCTCTGACGGCTCTAGAATTCTAGAATGCTGCAGTTCTTCCCGTCGGCAGAGGCAATGGCAGGTCCTGCTTTCCGACAAACACTTTGGCGCCGCTTTGGTTGGCCTGATGTACGAAGCGGCACTGAGGCTTAGGAGTCGGGATTTGCCTGTTCGCATGTGCCAGAGAACTGCGCACCCTTGTGAACCCTTGCTGGAAATCGGGCACACCAACGAAGGAGCCCGCGCGGGAAGACGACAAATGGTCCTGGGACTCCGACCGAGCAGCAAACACGAAGAGCAGTAACTGCATCAACAGACCACAGGACAACCGGCAGTCTGAACCTCCTGCAGCGTCGAAAGCCGCTGGCCTCGTGACATCACTGACCATGTCTCTCGTCTCAGCCACATGTCTCAGCAGACGGCATTCCTTCTTTGCAAGACAAATGGGCAGAAGCAGGCTCGCCACTTGCATGCAGAAGCAAGCGTGGCGTCCGTCTCCTGAGCCCCCTGCGTTGCAGGACAGTTGAGGCCATCGCAAGTTTCTGAGAAAGCCTCGCGTTTGCTGCCTGCCCCTGTCAAGCACGACATGTTTCTTGGTGCTCTCTGTCGCTGTTCAGACTGCTTCGACACCTGGTCAATAAAATGCATCGAGGCCAAGGAGTCAGTGCCACGGAAACTGGCGCGAAAAGCAGGCACTCTTCGAGTACAACAGGCTGTGCAGGTCTGGTAACAAGCCGGGTCCACTGAACACAATGGTGCCTGAGCGCAAAAAGGGGGCAACCCCATGTCTGATGCACATGCCAACACTAAGACCATGTCTAGGATTACGTGGTTCGTCGACAATGTGGGGGCCGATGGAGTTCATATTGACATCCGCAGGCATCTCGGGCCACTTGCATGATTAGCTCGCTCACTTTCTCCATATTTCTCCGTATCGGCATGCACCACATTTTCACCACAAGCTTGTGAGTGAAGTGGCGGCTGTGCGCTGACTATGCGGCAGCTTCAATGAGCAGAACTCCCAGCGGCTCAGCATCAACAGAACTGCGGTCCTTTCCCGCCTTTCTCTACCAATGTTTGCGAAGCCAAGCTGCGCGTGCGCTTTCTTTCCGCGCAAGTTCGCATCCAAAACCTCGCAAGACATTCACGCTCTCTGAACCCTTGTGCATCTGGACATGCATCAGCGCTGAGATTAGAGGTCGGTCTGTTGCAACGTCTTGAAGCACTGCCCAACATGCCTTGCAGGATGTCCCAACCAGGGCATGCTGTATACTCCCAAGCATGTCAGCCAGGAATAAGTTTATCAAGACGTGGAAGTGGCCAGCTCGCCAACGCGAGCTTGTCCAGATTGAATATCACGCTGTGCGAGTATGTCTCCCCTCTTGTGCTTCAAGTATTCATGCTTGCTGCTTTGTGGTCAACGAATGGAACACTTCTCGGGAAAGAGGTCCTGCATACCACCAGCTTCAACCACTTCAGCTCAGCTGAAACTGTCGTTTCAGGCCTCCGGTCCGTGGGTTGCCCAGGGCGGAGGTGCTGCACGTATTGGTGCGGCCTTAGAAGCGGAAATCACAAGCTATAGTCTGCTTCATGGCCCATACGTGACTTACTCATGCCGCCGACTCCCTTGTTGTGGAAGCAAGACCAGCGACGACAAAGGCAGGGCAGATTGATTTGTCAGACAACCTGTACGCCACCATCATGAAGACCACGCCTGCTTAGAACGACTACGCTCGATGTTCCAGTGGTGCCGTCAATCTTTTCTGCACTGCTCCAGGTCTTAAGGCTATTGCTCTTCCTGTTTCGATTGCTTCTTCAGCGTTCACTTCAAATGGCTACGCGTCGCTCGTGTGTTCCTTGCTGTCTGCTACTATGCAGCCTGACAGCATGCTCTGGATTGCGAAACCTTGGAAGGGACCAGCATGCACGACGTTCCTGCGCGACCGACATGACCAGGTCTGATTATTAATTCGCCTCGGTCGCGTCCGAAGCCGTCAGAGTTTCCACAATGAATCCTTGATTCCCCACCTGATAATCGTCCCGCGCGACACCCCCCCACTCAAATGCTGGATTTCGGGTTCGTAACCCTTACGTCCAGAGATGCTGGCGCAGTTGGCTTGCTGAGCACTCGTCGCGATTTGGGCATGTTTCCCCCTTGTCCCCGCTTCCCTTTCTTTTCCCGGCGGCCAGGTTGCTTTCCGCGGGCTCTTACAAGGCTGGTGCAGATATACACAAAGCCTCGCTACGCTAGCTTTCGCGCAAACATTCTGAGGCAAATGCTCTCTCTGATTCACTCAAGACCTCAGCTGCGTGAGCTGACCTGTTGCTTTCCGAAAACAATGCACCAGCTTCAATTACAGCCGGGCCGAGGCGGACGACGCGTATCACCCACAGCCAAATCGAAGAAAAGAACGTTACATGGGCGAAACAATATGACACGGAACTCCTAGGTGCTGAACTTTAACACGAGGCAAAGGGATTCAAATGCACTCCAATCTTGTTGTATGACTGTGAGATGATTGGACACGAGAACTGTCATCATGTAGGTCCAATGTAGGTGTTCTGAGCACGATGGGTCCTGGCGGCTTCGCACAAAGCTTTGGCAGAAGACAAAGTGTTGACCTGTTGGAATTCGTCCTGGCATCCTTCCGCAGGCTGTAATTGAAAGCGATTCTGGGCGATGTCACCTTTAAGCAGCAACTCCCAAGGTGACCTTTTGCATCAAGCTGTGATGAGTGATTAGTCGACCTGCCCCCGCCCCCGACCCGCCCCCCTTGACTTCCCCTCGCACCATGTGCGTATCCCTCCGCCGTGCACCCCTTGACCCCTACCCGGCCCAACCCGGACACCCCTGTACCCCTAAAACTCACCATGCAGCCTGAAAACCCCGGTATGTACCGCTACCGACAGCGCCCTCAACACCTAAACCCCGAGGCCTGCAGCACTCGTAAATGCCGAAACTCCCAAGCTTTCAAACCCCTGCCCCTCTGCCGCCACTCCAAGCCCACCCTATCCTGCCCTACCCCTGCCGCCTCATCATGCGACTTGCCATGCTTCTCAAGCTTCTGATCATGTAGTTTTGGTTCCATCGGCTAGCTCCCCCTGACAACAAACAGAGCATGATGTGTGTGAGAGCCGGTGTCACAGACCTCGAAGTGACATCTCAAATCATTGCAAGGGGGCTACTAAGCGGCTACTATGTGTAGCTCTTCTTCGACCCCGTATCTTTGTGCACGAGACGACGCACACCCGTCATTCAGCAAAGCTGCAATGCTCCAAACGAGTAGACCATCACGGCCGTGAACTTACTCTAATTTTAAACAGGCCCGAGGCACCCCGGCCGAAGACGCAACGACGCTAACTTGAGATGTAGATGTACACTAAACGAGGCCGCCACAGTGCTGCCTCCACCTGGTGCAAAAGATCCATGCAGTGCTTAGACGCAGCCATCTTGCTGCAGGGTCTACTCCGGCAAGTACACTGGCAGCTTAAAGAAGCGGATTCTGTTGGAATCGGTAGGAGCGAAGCTGGCAGCTTGGTGGGCTTTGACGAGCTGGCAAGGCCTCAAGAGGCTGCGGCCAGGACTCTTGAAAAGGCACAGTAACGGTAGTGCACATGCCATGGAGAAACGTGTTGTGAGCCTTCCTCGCGGCGCAGCGCCTGGGCAGGCCACGGGCTGCTTACTTCGAACCTGAGCTCCAGGACCATGCACAAGGACATTTCGAGTCTGTGATGCAAGTCGCAGCCTATCGAACTTCGGCTCCCTGGAACATGAAGAAACATCTTCGTACAGGCACGATCCGCTCCCGGAACACCTTCTAGCCAAATCGGCTTGTTGTTGAGGGACCCTTATGAAGCACAACACCTTCTACGGTCGGGGTACAGCGGGCTCGAGACGGGGCTCTTGCTACCCCAGGCTTGGGACCTTCGAGAGACAGAAGACCACAACCTCTCACGAAGTTGTGCTACATTTCTGGGCGGTAGATATATGAAAAAAACTGCCGAGCAGCTCCCGCCATGCCAGGTGCCATTAGCACAAGTAGACACACTGCTAACCTTGCCACGAACTGCATCAGTGAAAAGCAAGACATGGCGGCAACAGCAATGGAAGTGGCTTAATACCTCGACACGGCTGCATTAACTCACGCCGCTCGTCCTCAGCCATCCGCAGTCACCACGAAGGCACGCGGGGAGGTGCGACATCCTGAAGCTTGTACTAGGTGCCCAGTCCGCGTCAGACCGCTCCAGGGCTTTCTTCAAGTACGCCGAGCTGCGGACGGTTCCGTTTCATCCGAGAGGCTTCGGATTGAGCAGCAACGTCTGCAGCAACTCCATGTAAACGAACCCGTTCAACTCAACCGCTGCTGAGGCGCACTTCACCTGAGAATGAAATGTCATCGACACCGAAATATGATTGGTCCTCTCCCCTGTTGAAAAACTGAACGAGATCGCGCCAGTCGGGGCAGATACTATGCTACACTGCAGCCACCAGCTTTGGCAGCACGGGCGGTGCACTAATTATTCAGCGCCAAAGTATGTACCGACAATATCGGTCCCTGCATTGGCCGTTTGGCTCTTAGCGCCTTCTGTTGGGCTCTGGCTGTTCCAGTGCCTGCCAGCGGCGCTTCTTCGTGTGGCAAAGACGAGAAAGTTGCAGATTTTGTGCCTCGAGGTCTTGAAGCAGAGTAACACTCGACTAGCAGGGCCGCTGTTCTGCCGGCGTGCCGATGTAAAGACACTGGCACTCCATGGCACTCCATACACATGGCGGACACATGGCAGATTGCAAAATGAATTCGAAGGATCGGCATCAGGCATCAGGCCCTCCATGATTGGTTAAAGCCAACCGGACCTGAGCTCAGATTCTTGAAATGCGAACCCTCTCGCTTCTGCCTCTGCTATAGCAGGTTATAATGCAACGGTTGTTGGACCAAGTGACTGCCAAAACCAGCTTGGTTCGGCTGAAAGTGCGGAGGGCACGGCATGCTGGAAGCGTGTGGAAATTCAGCAGACACCGGCGGAGGAAGCCTGACGCATCAGCTCCTACTTCTTGCATGGTCAACATGCCGTGAGCACCACTGCACAGTGCAGACCCAGAAGGCCGAGGCCCCTAGCCCCTTTCCATCTTTCAAGAGGTTCGGACACTCTCAGCAGACTTACACTGGAATGCCATCTCTCTCGGCCTGCGTCTCATGTTAAGTCTCTGTCCTGCCTGTCTCTCAACTGCCTCGTATCAGAAAAGCCACTACGTGTGCTATTGGTTGGGCCCGCTCCGCAAGCACGCGCATCTGTCTTGCCCTCTCAAGTTTCCGACAGTGGATTTCAACGCTGAAACGTGACCATCTAAGGTAGTGTTTCTATCTATCCGTGAAGGACGGGATGTAGGTTGACAGCACGATGGTTCAAGGTGTGCAGCACCATTTCTGGACCACTGAATTGAGGAGGTAGCTGGGAAGGCACTGCAGCGTTCGCCACCGCACCAAAACCCAACAAAAGCAAAATTTGGTCGAAGGCACCTCTGTGGCACCTGTGGGGTAGGCCAGGAAGAGCGCTCGGGCGGGTTCGCATATCGTTGAGAGGCATCGTAATTTTGATATGCCTCCCTGACTGCTTCTGCACCCAAGAAGTGTGGCATCCATTCAGGCGAATCCTCCTGCATCGCGGAAGCTCTGGGAGACAGCTGAAGGGAAGATGGAGAGCTCTGGCCACTCGGATCCCACGCACTTTGAGCCATGTAGCGGCCTGGGCTTCCGGTAAAGTCTGGAGTTTCCCTCGGAGCTGTGGACAAGCGCTCGACCTGCCAGCTCCACGGGTTTCCATTTGCTTGGGACGGCCATCTTCCGTTGTAGCCGTTGTAGCAACCGGAAAGTTTCGGACCAAAGTCAACTGGGTGTAGCGGTCGGAGCGCGGATCCGTGTGACTCATTTGATGCCGCTTGAGACAGCATGTTCTGCTCAAGCTCCTGGTCCGTTGGTGGCAGTGCCATGTATCTGTGTTGGCTGAGTTTTCCTTCCTCGTTTTTTCGCGAGCGAGACAGCTGGCGCCTCCACGTCTTGGGGCATAGGCGACCGCGTCGGAAAGCAACACACATGGCCACACATAAAAGTACGATCAGTAGCAAGACCAGCCAGAACCAAAGGTTCGAAAAAACTGTACCATGATCCGTTTCCATCTCGGCCTTGGACGGCTCCGACTCGTGAGGGAGATTGTGACACAACTGTGGCCCTGCAAGGGAATCCTCAACAAAGAAAGCTGTTGCAGACTTTCCCTGGAGACTGCAGATCTTGGTAGTAGTCAGATAGGAAAAGAAGCGGCAGCCCTGCGTTTCGGTACACCGCACTTGACAAGCTGTGGCTGTTTCGACCGCAGTGTGCTCAGCATTGAGATCCGGCGTATACCGCGTCCCGAGAATGAAACATTGCGAACCTGGCACCACCGCAACCGCAACTTGCATCTCTGCACCTGGCCCGGTGTCGGATCTTAGTGCTGATAGCAACTTGCGCTTCGCTTTGCTCTCATGGGCGACCCGCTCTATGTCGTGAAGCTCACCACCAGGTGGTACGTCCACAAAGCAGTGGACCAGGATCTCCCCTCCGCCTCGCGCGCTGAAGGAAAGGGAGACCTTGCCCGCGTTGCCGCGCATGTCACGGATATCATGATCGGGTATACCTGCGTATTTAGCAAACTCAGCCGCCATCTCCAACTGGAGCAGATCCGTCTTGCCCTCAAGGCTGGAGGTTTCTCCGACATCTTCAAGTTTCAACTGCACTTGGGCCACACATTTTACAGGGCCAGAAATGAGACCCACGGATTCCCTCCAACTTGCTTCGATGTCCAACATCCGGCAGTTGCCGTCCGCATGACTGAAAGTGAAGAAAGCACATCCCGGTGTCGCACGGCAACGAGCCTGGCAGAATGTAAGATTCGGCTGGACCGAAGCCAGACCGACACTGCCACCTACATACTCAGTGTCGCTGTAGAGACATCTTGCAGAGCTCGCTTTCGGCTTTGGAACTTCTGCTGCCACGGCCGCATCGCCACCGGGTGGAGCAGCAGCCGTCTCAACCTTCTGCGCATGAGCTGCTGCTCCACCTGGTGGCTGGTTGGCATTCTCTGGTGCACAGCTGAAGAAGATGGAGGAAAACTCTTGTTTCGAAACCTTTTCGTCGCCGTTCGCATCTGCATACACGAACGCCTCGTCTGGCGACGCCTTGTTCATGCCTGCCTCCGGGCGATAGCTGGACCAAAATGATGTCTTCCACCTAGTGTAATCTACTGGAGCAGCAAAGCCAAACTCCGCACCACTCAACCTTAGTTGGCCAGCATGCGAGACCACACGAGTGACGGCAGGAACAAGGGCTAAGCGATCCAGAAGCTATAAACAGCGAGGAGCCAACAGCTTGGTATGAGCTGATGCTGACCAATGCTACCAAGACAAAACAGATTGCCGGCAAAGCACGCATTCCAGGCTTCATCCACACTTGCGTACTGCTTGCGGAGAAGCTCACACCATGCAAACATTGAAAGGTAGATGCTGGCCAAGCCATAGGCAGTCTCAAACCTCGAAGCTGCATGCAACAACATGTAACGTCGATCTAGCAATCACGCCGGCAGCAGGAGTGGCAGCAGCAGCAGCAGCGTTGGCTGCATTGTCAGAAAGTTCGTACTGTGCTCCAACTGGTTGTGCAGGGATTCCTTCCGGGCCTTTGCGCACGTAATATCTCGTAATTGCAGGACGAGAAAACGTGAGATGTGCGGGTCTCTCAAAAATTGGTGCTCGATGGTGCAGAATGAAAAGGAGCTGTCGGGCTCGACGGCATTGTTCTGTCCAGGCATATGTGTGATGCAAAGGCCTGATGTAGTCACTGTAGTCAATGCAGTGGGCATTTTTCCGACATTGAGTTCTGGAGAGATCTCTTACCACCCAGCGCCTGTTGCCTATGGCATCATGCGGCACCTGGCAGCAGCAGCGCCTCTCGCTCATCGTCGATATCGTCGTCTAGTGTCGTCGAAACTGAGAAATAGCTTTGCTGCAGAAACTTGCCGAGATACTCTGCTTTCTGGACGTAGCCATCGGGCGGTGTTCCACCTTGGCCGGCGCATGTGGCAAAAAGTTGGTCGCGCAGGCTGATGATGCTGCATTTTTTTATTCGCCTGTCGTGGCCGCTGAAGAGCACTTCTTCGTAAACTTGTGCTGCAATACGTACAGCGCTGCAATCAACATGCCGCCTGGAGTCCCAACGAATCAATGAATCGAAATGCCTCTCGCCAACCAGGGTGTACAAGAGCAGCAAGTGGCCACGGAGACCAAACATCACCAAATATGTAGAACGGAACCTGGGCTCTTGAGGGCTGATGGCAAGGGAACCCTGAGGCTGCGATACTCACCACGCATTCGTTTGGTGGCCAGATGTGCACAGGGTGTACTGGACTGAAAGCAGCAATCTCCAAAAAGCGAGTCCTTACTTGGCGTCTCTGAGCACGTGGCAGGCCCAGGTGCCAACGGTTCCACCGATTGCATGGCGCTTTCACATAGCTTCTGCCACGCCTGTGCCCAGCTACAGTAAGTTGCACCATTCTCGCAACATCGGACCCATGTAAAGCCATTCACTACAGCCAGAAGCGAGTGCAACTGCCAGAAGTGAATAAACAACAACTGCTACTACTACTACTACTACTGGTACTACTGGTACTACTACTACTCCTACTCCTACTCAGTTCACACCACAACTACTACGACGACTCCTCCTACTCCTCCTCCTCCTACTACTACTAAGTACTCCTACTACTACGACTACGACTACGTACTACCAACGACTGTCTTTCTTTCCACTGTTGCCCGGTACTGCTTTTCGTGCTAGCATCAGTAGCAGTAGCATCAGCAGCGCCAGCAGTAGGAGTAGAAAATAGCACTCGTAGCAGCAATCGCGACGGTGATGCTGCTGGCCCTACCACCCGCTACTTGCATCGCACTGCATGCGTCCACCCTGTCCCGCTTTCGGCAGTAGCATGACTGGCATTTGCAGTGGCTTTGTATTTCGCATCTACGCTAACTGTCTTCGCCAGATCTCACCCGCACCCACACTGTGGGACGGCAGTCTCTGACTCGAATCTTCAAAGTGCAGCAAAGTGCTAACTCTCCAGAACTTCTTCAGCCAAGCTTCCACATCAGCAGAGTCGTACTTGGACTGCACCCATGAACTCCAGTTAAAGACCAATTGGCGAGCCGCAAAGCGCGCAAAGTCGTCGCAGCCCTGTCTTGAGTTGTAGAAGTGCACAATGCTCCAAAAACGATGGCAGTCTCTGCGACAGAAGATGTGAAACCCGCTGTTGCTGACTGCTGAAGGCTGTCCGTCAACCAATGCAAAGTTGCGCTGGTGAGTGCTAGCTCTCCTGTTCCTGTCTCACGCTTACCTACGAGTACTTGGAGGCAAGTACCCCCACCAGCTTAAGTTCAGCCTCAACACTGTGCATTGATACGGCTACGACACCTAGTACTCCAACTGTAACTCCTCCTCCTCTTCCTTCTCCCCTACTACTAACAGTACAACAAAAAAATATTATGATTATTATTTACTAATTACTACTACTACTACTACCACGACTACTACTACTACTACTACTACTACTACTACTTGTAGTTGGTAGGGGTGGGGAGTGCCTACTACTACTGCTGCTGCTGCTACTACTACTACTACTACTTCTATACTATACTACAAAATACTACTAGTATACTGCCACCTTTCAGGGCGTCAGGAATGCGTAAACATGTAATTACATCTTGCCGACGCAAACAATCAAGCCATGCTTGATTGTTCGGACGCTCATCCGTCTCTGCATCCCTTCCCACCCCTTCCCCCTGTGGAGTCTCCCCGTTGGATGCGCTTACTTCTGTCGGGTGGAGCGGCATCCTACTGACTATTCGTGCACCTGCTGCGCTGGTGCCACTGCTGTTTTACAAGTGGTGCTGTCAGTACCTCTTCACCACAACTGTCTAGACAGTTGTCATTTAAAGGTCTGCCCAGTCCAAATTCTTGCACAACGATCAAGTAGAATCATGCTAAGCCCAGCAGCTGTTGGCAAAGCAGGGCTTTTGCAGCCATTGTACGCTGAATATGCGAAGCCTCACATGTTTGACAGGCGCGCCTTGAAGACTAAACCTGAAGCCTTTGAATCCTTTGTGCAATCTCGGCGGCTGATGTTTGCAAGATGCCGCTGGGCACCTGCCTCTGCATGTATCAGAACCGCAAGTTCCTTAGCACCGGAGCCTTAAAAAACTTCGACAGGCTTCTGCACTGCCCAAGCATTCCACCGTTTCACACCAGACAAGGGGGGCTCAGAAAAGCACCGGCTCATGCGCCTTGCATCCTTAATCACTCAACTTCCCTGCACACCATCGCACATCAAGGATTTGGCGCGACAGCCCGGGGGGTCTAATACCTGGAAGTACGTGAAAATGACGCGCCCTTTCACTCGGGCAGCTGAGGGCCTCTACACGTGAGCCAAACACTGCAACCCCAGGACGGAGGTGCAAATCTCAGTAGAATGCTTGCAATCAAGTATGTGCAACATTTGCGACATCGTGCGACTCTGTGGCGTCAGAACTCGAGGCGAAGCCACAAGTAACGGTCAACTGCAATGAACAGATCATGCCAAGGTACGCGGGGAGTCGTGCCCTGATATGTTATGCCTGCTCGCCACGAACCTCGACAAAGAGCATCATATTACGAGAGCACACAAGTGCAAATGCAAAACAAATATCTACACGGGATGGGGAAAAGCTTAGTGCAGAGGAGAAGCCCAACCACTGTCCAGTGGCTTCAGACACGACCTGGCCTGCAAGGGCTCTCGTCGCGTTCTCCATTCGAAAATCGCTGAGCTCACAAGCACTGGCTGAGGGAGGGGAGTTAAGGCAGAGTCGAAAGCTGTGCACTTCTACACGGCTGCAAGCTCGGAAACTTGGGGAGGGTGGAAAATTAAGCTATCAATTAAGCGCAAGGAGCGACGCCTGCATCTATCTCAATCGACAGGCCCCGCCAGTCTTGTGACTTCGGGCCCTGCATCAGCGGGGTCATCGCTGCAACTTGTGCAGGATCGCCCACTGCAATCGTCAGCGCCACTGAAGACACGACAGAGACTTGGCCATCCTCGGAACACGAGCACGGCAACTCTGTTGCACCTCGGGCCTTGCCAGGTCACGGATCGTGACAACTGAGAGGCTGGCCTTTACATATGGAGGAACTCTTATGGTCATCCCCTCCTCTTGGCTTATGGGTGCATAAGCAACTCCTGCCATGCAGTGTGCCACGGCTCTCTGCTAGAACTGCCAAGCTCTTCACTCTCTCAACGGGAAGCCTGAAAGTGCATCACAAGGGAAAAGGACTGTGGCATTCCTGAAATAGCCTTCGGGGCACGCAGCAGATGCCTCAGTGACAGCGCATGTACGGGTCTTGAGCCCCTCTGTCAGGGTGCTGATGGCACTGCAGAGCGAGACTTGGATGCTGGCACTTGGCGCATTGGCAGCGCTGGGCGGCAATCCAGTTAAGAGAAACAGAGCAAAGGCACTCCGTATGACCATTCCGCCGCATGCCAAGCTCTATTCTGTCTCAGGTTCTAAGGATCCCAAGAAGCTGCTTCGCTGCCGCTGCACGGTCGTGCTAAAGCTGTGTTGTAAATCGTACTTTGCAAGTTTTGTGCTGCTTCATGACATGGTCTTTCTAGGGCTGTCTTGTATACTCTTGCATGTATTGTATAACAGTGTAGCATGCTTGGTGCGACTATTGCGTGCTGCTTCATGGTATGTCATGTCCAAGCATGTTTTTTTTACCTCGCGCTTTGTTGCGACTGCTTGCCGGATGCGTCCCACAGGACTCCGAGCATATGACTAAGTGGGAGACTGCCCCTCAACCTATCAGCTACAGCTATTGGAAGCTGGGTAGCATCCGGCAACGAGCAAATCTGAGTTCTGGTGTTCAATGCATGCCAGCACATGTAAGCAAGCGATTCAGCAGCCAATAATTGCCCATCATCTCTCTTCCTTTGGTTTTCAGGCAGGCCGGCCGAGTCCGGACTCGCGTACCTGTCAAGCTTCCACTCCCTGCGGCGGTGCGGCAAGGAGACGGATCTTGATTTCAGACATCTCCTGCCAAGCTTGATCATCGACATCATGAAGCAGTCCCGAAAGAATGCACAGGTACGGCAGATCTTTTGCCACCCGCCCAGCTGAACAATGTCGCACCGCGGGGAACTCGTTCTGAACCTACTGACTGGAGGGATCCAAGGAAACATGCGATCTCCAAACAGACAAGCCCCATCTTGGCAAGACCGATTGACAGTAGGAGGGCACGCACCACAAATGCCAGGTGTCCTTCGATAATGTCGGCCTAGGCATACTGCAACACTTGTGCAGCACTCGCAATGTCTCGTGCAACATCCAGGTCACTTAGATCCCGGCACCTGCTCCAAGGCATCATTTGCCGAGCTTCTGGTAAGCCTTGTGATGCTGTCCTCGAGAGGGGTGACTGCAGGAAGGCTAGGGTGACAGGCTGACAAGCACGGTCTCAGAAACCGAGCTGTCTGCTGCAAGCCCTTTCTTTGTTTCCTTGGCTGAATAGGATGAGTCTCAACCCCTCAGTGCCAAGTGACACCTTCATGAGAGAAGTCGTGTGGGCTTGTAACCGGGTGGTACGAGACAAGACTCCCGAGACAGTTGGTCGGATTCCCATGCTGAAAGCGGCATGAGGGAGTCTTCCAGAATTCCCACCTGCAAGCTGGCATAATTGGGCAACTGCAGAAAACCTGATCTGTCCAACATCCATCTGCTGCGAGGCATTTACTATGGACTCAGGGTGCTGGCTACAATAAAATTTGGAAGCCTTCGCGACTATGTCTTGCAAGTGCTTCGCCTGAGAGCAGACTGGTGTTAGAATTGACTGCTGCGCCAGCTCTTGAGTGGCAAAAACCCAGGAAGCCTCCATCAATCTACAAAACACGTCTGTGAAAGACGGTGCCCTCTGTCTCAGGTCCTGGCCATGTCGGCATCTTCTGCCTGGCAGCTTCGGCCATCTGCCACAATCCTAGAACCTACCAGGAATAACGAATCGCATCGACACACAAGCACAAGCAAAACAATCGAACGCCAACGACAATGCTTGTTAAACACACGCTTACGAGCAGACGGACAACACTGCACAGAAGACGGTGGTGACATAACAAAATGAGAACGCTCACGTCTGCACCTGAAGGAATGAGACTGAAAGCTTACA
Organism: Symbiodinium sp. clade A Y106; assembly: GCA_003297005.1. Lineage (NCBI taxonomy): Eukaryota > Dinophyceae > Suessiales > Symbiodiniaceae > Symbiodinium > Symbiodinium sp. clade A. The sequence goes on along the minus strand of BGNK01003193.1, from coordinate 14,811 downwards.
GGCGTGCGTGCATACATGCACCTATCAATACGTGCATACCTGCGGGTAATAAAGCAATAGAAGTACTAGAAGAAGCAGCGGCGGTAGTAGTAGTAGTCGTCGTCGACGTCGTAGTTGTTGTTGTCACTATGGATTGTCTGATTGCTGTCCCGGATCGACTCTCCTGGCATTCGTGTACAGCAGTAGTATTAGCAGTAGTCGTCGTCGTGCTGGTGGTGGTAGTAGCACTGGCAGTGGCATTGGCAATGGTAGTCGTATTGATAGTGGCATAGCAGCAGTATGCAACAGTACTATAGTAGTAGTCGTCGTAGTCGTCGTCGTCGTGGTGGTGGTGGTGGTAGTGGTCGTGGTCGTGGTCGTGGTCGTGGTAGTGGTCGTCGTAGTAGTAGTAGTGTAGTAGTAGTAGCAGTAGTAGCAGTAGTAGTAGTAGTAGTTGTTGTTGTATTTAGTAGTAGTAGTAGTAGTAGTAGTAGTAGTAGTAGTAGTCGCAGCAGCAGTAGTAGTAGTAGTGGTAGTAGTGCATATAGGAGTAGCAGTAGAAGTAACAGCTCCAGCGGCAGCGCCAGTGTAGTAGCAGCAGGGTAGGTAGGCAGGTAGGTAGGTAGGTAGATGATACGAACGCAACGCTAACCCACGGCTGGCAGTCGAACTCGCGATCGTTGAACATCGCTAGTCAGAAACGCTCAGGAGGCTCATCGTAGAAAGTAATGGCAGGAGAGAAAAAGAATAGCACCAGTTGTGCAGGCATCAGCGGCAGTCAACCGTAGCTTAAGGTACGCAGGTACGCTTGATACGGTACAGACTAAGGTGCAGTCAAAGGCGAGAAAGCTGAAAAACGACTGCGAGCATACCTCGCTCTTATGACGCTAGAAATACTTCAAGTCAATGTGGTGGCGTTCTGACTCGAAGGTACCACTGAACCAGAACCAAGTTAACGCATGTTATCGCGACTCCAATATGTGAATCCGTGTGGTGCGTCTGCGTGCATGTTCTTCGTTTGTCTGCCTGTTGTCACCGGGTCTTTGCCTGCGCATTGCATGTCCCCAGCATTAACGCCGCAACACATGCTTTTCTCGCAGGACGCATCTATACAGAACATCCGGAAAGACCGTTGAACAAAGGTGCCCGGGGCTGGACACTCAAACGACATCCCCCTATATTAATTACCCAAATTCTCACAATGAAGGTACAAACTCCGAGCTTAAGATGTTGCAGGAAAGGGACGTCTTGAAGCGACTCACTCAGCAGCTTCATGAACTCCAAGCGTGGCAATGTGCGATAGAGCCTTGCAACGAGTTGCGCCGGTGCAACCAAGCACCTGAAGACCTGCAACTCAGATGCAGTGCAGGTCTGAGTCGCCGGCCATAAATCCGCAAGCTGATGAAGTTTTCCGAAGAACTCAAGCCTGCAAAGACAGCTGGTCAGCTACGGTCCATGTTGCAACTAACACGTCTCAAATGGCTGCATGCTGTCAGCTGGCATCCTTTCGCGTCTTTGTTGAACCATGGCCACAGCAGCTTGCATTTCCTGAATCCTCGCAACGTGAGATTACGGCTAAACATCGTAGGACTTGCTAAGTCATCTCTGCAAGTGCTGTTGGTTCAAACCATGCCCCCAAGGCACTGGATCTCCATTCTCTGCACCGCATCGATTTCCAGGAAGTCATACAACACCTCTGCGTGCTGAAGGCCAAAGGTGCTTGGTCGTCACACTGCACGGCCAACTGCTGATGTGCCCTGGTTCTCTTCACCACTCACACTAAGTTCAAGTCGAAAGATGTGCACAGCAATGCGACCTGAGTGTCAGGCAGACTCTGCGCAACTGGCGCAGCCAAGTGGGAAAGACGCACTTGCTTGATCATGTGCACGAGAAAGGACAGATGTGCGCTTGTTTGCAGCCATGTCGGCCGCGATGGAGCACGTAAGAGCTCGAGAATACTCCCTCACCGCCACGCAGCTCAGAATGAGCAATGGCATTCCAGTGACAATGCTCACCAACAACCTGAAGTCCGATGCCGTGCATGCTCTCATGCAAACATGAAACGAAACAGAAGAACGACTCTGCATCTATGTCTTCGTTTCATGCCATGAGATTGAAACAGTTGTGAGCACGAGGCAAAACGGTCTAGCAGCTGGCTGCTTCGCGAGGGTGACAGGGCTACCACTGCTCTACCACCCAGCGTGCAAACACTCTCAAAAACTGCTGTTTGCCATCAGCTGAGGAATCAGGCTGGACATGTTCAGGCGACAGAACCTCGGCAACCAGCTGTGCACGATGCCCAAGGTAAGCCCAGGGTGAAAAATGTGCTGCCAGGGATGGCCACTGCGTGCCAATTATCTGCTTCCATGCGACCGTGCAGGAAAACAAGAGGCCGTGGATTTGAACTGGAAAAGAGCCTTCCTCTTCATCTCCTGCTGTCTCAATACCGATCCCACATCCTTGGAATAAACGGCCTGCCCTTCGACTGCGCTGCACGACACAGGGCTCCCGAAAGCAGCTAGAAAAAACATAGCAGACGAGATGCCGATGTCAATTCGGAACCTCGCTCGCAGATTATTTTGCCAAAGCCACTTGTCACTAGCACTTATACCGCTTTATGTACACCTTCACGAGACGGCAAGTTGTTTGCCCTGTGTCTGTGTCGAGGATCCACTTCAGCTCACGAGGTTCTGCGACGCCGTCGTGCGACTGGGCTGAAAGGGGACTGAGTAAGACAAACCGTCTACATGAAGCAAGCTTCATCTTCCCAGTACGCACTACTCGTTCCACATGGTGCTGGCAGTGATGCAAATGCTAACGTGTGCTCGCCAGCTTGCAAAGGTTCCAAAGGATCCCTCTTCTTCATCTCCTGTCTTCGGGTTCTTTCTTCGCTTGACCCATCGCCCCAGGCCAGTCAAACGAAGAACCTCTGGCCATTCGCTTGCAAACAGGCCAATGTGCCTTTCCCCTCTTTGATCCCCGGCCTTTCTCGGCACATGCGTGACCTTCTTCCATTTTTGACGCCTCCAAATCTGAAAGCCAGAAGAGAGCAGCTGCTGCTCAGTTCCCACTATGTTCTATGTGCTCGACAAGCTGCAATCCCGAAGCTTTCTTCTTTGCTTCCTGAACTGAACCAACGGGAACTTCACAAGGGAACAGAAGGTCCTATACTGGGAAGACCCGATACACATCACATCAAGCACATGTAGACAATCGTTGAATAGGCGGTCCTCGACATGGTTGCCAAGAAACCTTACTTCTTTTGCCTTCGCACGGTTCCCAACAAGCTCCTGAGCGAACCGGCGGAGCCGGCTCTGCACGCACTTACGAATTGCATCGGAGAGCAGGGAACCGCATCAACCCAAAAACACTGTAACCCTGAAGGAATACGTGGCACCCATGTCTCCATCATATTACCGCATTCTTCCTGCTAGTAGCACTGCACGGCATCTGCTACTAGCTACCAGGTCCTCAGGCCGCACACAAACTTAGTTGATCTCACACAGTCTGCATTGAATCTTTTCTGAGGTTCAAACGGCTTTCGAATTTCTTGAAGATTCAGGGAGCCCTGCTGTCATCTAGCTGCCATAGTTGCTTCGAGTCACACAGGGGCGTTGCATACATCCAAAGACTTGGCCACGATCTTCTTCGAATTGTTGTTAGCCCCTCTCTGTCTCTCAAACCCTTTAGTCCCTCCCAAATCGTCCACACTCATTTTTCCTTACTTGTCTTTCTCCAAGTGTTCGTGGCTTTTCTTTCAAGCGAATGCTTCCACGAAATGCTAGTCTTCTCTCATCTCCTGCGCATTCGAGCGGTTGGCTCCTCTTTCTCACGATCGCTGATCCTTTTCGAAGGGCGTGCTCCGGGTCCTTATGCCCATAGCCCCTTTCCTCCAATCCGCTCCACTTGCAGGCAGTCCCCCAGGAGTTTCCTGGCCTGTCTCGGAATTTTCACTTATGCAGGTCTGCATTCTCAGATTGTTTGATCCCTTTCGAGCTTTCTCGGCTGCTCCGTGCCTTTCAAGGGCTTCCTCCTTGCTCTGACATGCGAAAAGTTGACTCTCCTCTGTTCGAAGTCCACCCGTCTTGCTTAGGCGATTTGCTTGAACTATTAGCCAATGCCAATCACCTTCGAACGGTGGCCCTTTCTCGAACAGCTTGCACGCTGCACTCAGACTTTGTTGTCTTCACTACGCTTTTCTTCAAAATGCTCATCCCTTTTGAACAGCTTGTTTCTCTTGTTCAAGACATGGTTAACCACTTTCGAGCAATCTGTTTCGTCTGTGTCCGTTTCGAGCGTTTGCCACTCTTTGTCGACTTCCGGAATGATTTCTCGAAGCCCATAGCCCCTTTCTTGCATTCTGCTGGCTCCTCTTGATTCGTCGACTTTCTCGCTTGGCCAACATCCCTCTCGGCCGGTTGTTCCTCTGTTCAAGATGCCGATGTCCCTTTAGAACGGCTTGCACATCTTTCGCAAAGTCTCTAGTCCCTCTCAAGCGCTTTAGCCACCCTTCTCAGATTCCCTGGTCCGTCTCGATAGGCGAGCTCATTTGTCCGAACTTGCCTGGTCGCTTCCTGCCCTATGTCGGGTCTTTCGCTCTCGGGCTCTCGTTTAGCGTTTCAGCTTCTCTAGTTGCTTTGGAACAGCATCCGCATTCCTCAGTTGCATGCTTGGTTTGTGATATCAGCGAATCCTTTTCGAGCGACTTGCTCCGCTTCTCGAAATCTGTTGAACGGCTTGCTCCTTCTTAAGTTCTGTAGTCTCGCCTGAGCGTTTGTCTCATTTTTGAAAAAATTTCAACACGTTCTCCTCTTCTCTTACATTCTCTCGTCTTCAAATTCACATATCGGTTTCTACCTGGTCACTCATTTCCCCTAATCAATAAATGCTTTCGAGCGATTGCTGCCTTCTTCAAATTTTTTGACACTCAACTTTCTCAAATTCCCGAGTATCTTTCGAGCAGCGTGCTCCCTTCGCCGGACATTGGCGACGTGCGCCCATTTTTTCCAAGTATTGTAGGTATTCGTCTCTCACACTCTCCGCGTCCTGAATCCCTGTCGACCGGCCTGGTCCGCTTTGTCAAGTTGTATCGGACATTGTATCGTCGCTTCTCGACGCGACATTGTCTCAAACTGTTCAATATATGGAGCTACTCGCTTCTCGTTGTGTCCCGAACAGTTTCTGCGGTATTCCCTTCAAAACCACTTTCCTTAGCCCCCCCCACCCTTGTTCGGGCTTGCTCCTGTGAAGCCATCGTGTTCAAGCAGAAGACTATCAATAGTTGCCGACATGACAACCCACCACTGCAATCATTGGCAGAACGACTGTCCGATGCAATACGGTGCCAGCAGAAGACTTCGTGGAAGGTGCGAACCAATGCTCTGGACAGTTCCCGCTGGCGACTCACGGCCTCACTACTGAAAGTACATTATTGAAAACAAACCTAAGAGTTCTAGGCCCATGGGGATCAAGGCGCTATGGCACTTGCATCCGTGCACACGACATTTGCGGAAGGAAACATCATTGAGCCTTCGTTGACACCGAAACTTGCAGCTTTTGACCTGAAGCACATTTTGCTCGGAGTTCTTCCTGTGTCGCTAGAATGTACGGCTCATGAATCGGATCCACAGCACCTGGGCAGCAACTACTGGTTGCTCAACTCATCGAGGGGCTTGCGGGACTCGAAAACAACCAATCTCCTCGTTATAACTGTGACTGCGGAACATTCTTCGAAAATGGCCAGGTACTGCACAATGAAGGATATGAAACTCCTTAGTCAAGCTTGCGACACAAACAGGTTCGTCGCAAACAGAAGGGCAAAAGGAAGACACGGTTATCTGTCTTCAAATGTAGTGGAACAAGAGACCGAGGTTCTCTGGCGAAACTTCAATCGTGGAGCCGGCGAGTTTGCGCACCATGCCCTTCAGAAGGAAGGTGTGAAAGTCGCGCCTCCGCAATTCTTCTACATTCTTCTCTTACGACTTGCTCAAAGGATGCAGCAGGCACAAGCCTGTGAGAATCCAAACCCCGCTCTGCGAGCGAAGCCTGCCACGAGACATGCGACGCGATGCGCATCCTTTGCTCTCAGGCGCGCCTGGGTGTCGGCAGACTTATTCAACATGGAATCCATCTCCGTGACGGTGTCGTTGAAAGTCTCTGACACTTGACTCCTGCCTTAGTGTGATGGTTGGACCCTTGCCTCTCTCCGTTAAGTAAAAACCAGGTAACCAGCCTCAAAACGCGAACGCTTTAAACAGGTCTGGTAGCTGGCTTGCAGTCTGATAGATCTGGTCTGCAGGTCTGCACCTCTGTCTCAGCATGCTGAAAAAACATCCGAAGGGGTGTACTTTTTTTGGTGTACTTGAAGAAAACACATAGCCATCTGCCACCATGTCAAACACACGTCCTTTCAAAAGCCACTCTAGGACCTGAATGCTGGAGCGAGGTTTCGCAATCTCAATATGTGTTCACGCGTCGGCGAGGCTACCCTTCTGGTACACTTGTACGAGGTCATAGAGCCAGTCATGGTAAAACTAGGGCAGGAAACTTGAACTCAACAATTGCAGGAAGCCTGTCAACTCCTGCCGCGAGCTTTTGTTGTGTTGGGACCTCCTTGTCATATTTGTGATCCAAGTCGCTGTACTCGACCAAGTGCTTGAAAAAATGCTGCAAACAAAACAAACCGTATGAGAAGCATAGAATCAGTACCTGAGACGGGATTGGCACAAAATGACACACGCGTTCGCCAATTGCGTACTCACTCTGCAACCATCAAAAATGCCATTATATCGGCTTAGCCTCACAAATCTCGAGGTTGGTATGCGTGACATTGTACCAGTTGCGGTACTCCATCAATATCCGAGCTAGCAGCGCCAAGTCTGCACCGGTGCCGGTGAGGAGTACAAGATGTGGAACGCTGTGGATTACCTTCACATACGTCGGCACATACCTGCAAGGACTGGCTCGTGGTGCAGTAGCATGTACAGGTCAGCACGCCCTCCAAGCACGTGCAGAACCAAGTTGCTTGTACTTCGAGGGGGCGAGGTCCCTTATCGGGTTCAGCCATGGGAACATGAGCTGTTTGGCTGTTTGGGAAAATTGAACGGCAAGCCCCTCGCAACAGATGCAAGTCCAAGCTTCCCAATGAAGCGAAAAGGTTCCAGTGGGAATGGCCAGCCGTGTGACTCGCTCGCATCGGCGGCATCAGAAGCAGCGTCGTTTCTTGAAGGCGCGGTGGCCTCAAATGAACGATGCAGGATGAATGCTTTCATGCACTGGCTTCGGTTCCGTGCTGCTCTAACAAGCAATGAGGCTGCGGCGTTGTAAGCAGGCACCTCGTCTGCCGTGAGTTTTGTGGTCCTTGCAAAGCACGTCGGCATCTGCAACAGCGGTGATTAAGAGCAGCAACTAGTAATTACGTCAGTTGCGCAGCAGTCGCAACAGCAACCACCACGACCATCAGCAACCCGCCCAGCAGTGTCGGCCTCAGCAGCATCCCCACCACCACCATCGCCACGCGACCAGTGCAGGGGACCACCACCACCACCACCGACAGAGCCAACGACAACAACAACAACAAGTACTAACTACGAATTTTTACCGCTGCTGCTATGGCTACTGCTGCGACTACTACTACGACGACGACGACGACTACTACTGCCACTGCCACTGCCACTGCCACTACGGCTACAGGTACGGCGGCTACGGCGGCTACTGCTACTGCAACTGCAACTGCAACTGCTCCTGCTCCTGCTCCTGCTGCTGCTGCTACTGCTGCTACTGCTGCTACTACTACTACTACCACTACTACTGTCGTGGATCTGGCCTTCGCGAAGAACGATTGAAGCGTGTCAGTCGGCAAGAATACACGTAGACCGCTGCAGCTTCAAACGTTGCCCGGTACAGCAGAGCAGTTGCATCCTGACGCCCTGTACTTCACAATGGATTTTGGGTGGGCAACCCATGTTGTGGGCATAGTCAGACAATGTCGTGTCAAGGCAAACGATTTGGAGCATTCTGTGTTTGTATGCTTCATAGACGTGATCGCAAATTCGCTGGCATGCACGTAGGATTCAACATGTTCTACGAGCACGGGGGTTTTTGCATTCCACGGCTGCGGCTTCAAATGTTATGGCGTTCAAAGTTGGAAGATAAAAATGATGATGATGATGATGTTGAAGGTGGCGAAAAACATGGGTGTTCATGATGGACGTGATGCTGGTGATGTTGATTATTACAGCGGTTATGGCTATGGTGATGACGGTGACGATGATGTTCATGTTTGTGTTCATGTAGATGATGATGCCGATTATGATCGTGGTGAGTGTTGTTGGGGATGGTGATGATGATAATGTTGTTGTTGATGGTGCTGATGCTGATGACCATGTGCTCTATTAGCTCCCCCTACTGCACTTATCCCAACCGAAACAACTACACGGCGCCAGACACAATCCCACTGCATGACCACATGCCGCCAAGAGTCTCTGCTTCTGCCATGCAGAACCGACCAACCTACTTCCACTTCGCAAACAACTACACCCACGAAAATGGCCTGGGACTTAGGTTTGAGCCGCATCTACCCCGAAGAGCACGCCTCTGCGAATCCACAAGTCCACAACCGTCCCATTGCCAGCACAATCATGAAACAAATTTATGATCCCCCTTCACGTTTCCATGTGGGGTTAAGCCCCCCTCCCGTTTTATGGTATACTTACTTAGGGGGTTGGGCCAGATTGGGGCTTATAAAACGTGGGGGGATGTGTAACCTTTGACAGCGCCCGGGGGTTTTTAAAAAATGTCGGGGTAAGACCATTTTACAATGGGCTTTGATGTCACACCCCCCCCCATATTTTATAAGGGAGTGGTCCGGTGCGCACGTCCGGTGCGCACCATGGATTGTAGACGTCACCCACCCCATTATACTCCATTGCATGGGGGGATGCTCCCGTGTGGTCAAACTGGGTTGAAGCCACAGTCTGCCCATACATTCTGAACCCCAATGCATACTTAGCCCATGAAATATATGAAATTGCCCTGACAGCAAGGATTTCGCAGGGGCCGATGTACTAGTGGTGCCATTCTTTCTCTGGAAAGCTATCAGATGGGGGGCATCAGACCCCGCCCGGCTCACGCAGTCCCTGTTCTCCAACAAAAAGAGAAGTCCGGCTCACGCAGCCCCCATTCAAGAAATAGTCAAACAGCGGTAGCAGCGGTGGTAGTGGCAGTATATAATATGTGGCAGTATTTGATAGTGCGCGTGTTGGTGTAGGCCGGTCAGATGCTCCATAATGCTCCCTTTGTTCAGTTATGCTCATGATGGCCGAAGCTTCATCTCTTGAGAGTGTGACTGTAATTAAAAGCCGCGAACATGTGTATNGTTGCAACGGGTTCGTGATTCGGGATTTGTACGACGACGACAACGACGACTTCGAGGCTTCCGCCTCTGTGTCGAGAGGTCTGTGCTATACCACGTGATAACAGCCCTACCTTAAATCCTTAATCTGTGTGACCCCTTGCTGCCTTCGAATCACCACGCCTTTCAGTGTCGCGAGCTGTGAGTGCGAATCAGTGTCTTTTGGTTTAGGTTCTAAATCCCTTAAGCACCTGAGGGTTTGGCCAGGGTTCTAGACTGCACGGTGTCAGTATGCAGTGTGATGCAGACGATGATCCCACTAGTGCCTATCTGACACCCCGCAGATCACAAAGTACGGTAGCTAGATTGCCTGATCATTATAGTCCAGTGACAGACTCAGCGAGTCCTGAACAGATGGCAATGATCAAGAGGGCAAATCCAGGTGTTCATAACCAACAGNGCAGATCACAAAGTACGGTAGCTAGATTGCCTGATCATTATAGTCCAGTGACAGACTCAGCGAGTCCTGAACAGATGGCAATGATCAAGAGGGCAAATCCAGGTGTTCATAACCAACAGGCTATGAGCCCAAGAGGCTCCGCTCGACCAAGTACGCCTTCGTTCCCAACGGCAGCAGGGCCGTCATTACCGTTCGGAGGCATCCAGTTCATGCAGGCTACACGGATTGACATGCCGTTGCAGTTATTAGAGATGGTGCAAGCAAATGCGCTAGATATAGCTCTATTGCATGATGTAAAAGCAGCCTTGATTGAGCTTGACAGTCGTCTGCACCATCGAACCAGTGTATTAGGCGAAGCAGCGTCAAATCTGCACAATGGTTACAATGCTTTGCTGGAAAACATCCAGNTGTAAAAGCAGCCTTGATTGAGCTTGACAGTCGTCTGCACCATCGAACCAGTGTATTAGGCGAAGCAGCGTCAAATCTGCACAATGGTTACAATGCTTTGCTGGAAAACATCCAGCGAGCGCAGCAGGCCCATGATGTGCATCACCACATGTTGCAGGCTCTCAATCAGCATAATCAGGATCTTCGCGGAGAGCTCGAAGCAACACGTGAACAGCTCGCCGAGGTGCGCCAACAGGCCACTGAAGCGAAGATGGGCC
>BGNK01003192.1:81134-109330 GCA_003297005.1 Symbiodinium sp. clade A Y106 | reverse complement strand
GTGTAGAAAACCAGTGCTCTGCCCAGTAGTGTTTTGGTGCGACACAGAGTTTTCCTCGGTACCGGCTTGTTTTCCTGTATAGTTTTGTAGTTTCAGGTGGTTAGTGCCTGTAGGACGTACTTTGAGCAGTGCTTGACAGTTTGCGGTAGCCTCAGTTGTTTTCCCTGCCCCCTTGAAGGAAACTTCTGAAGGGGCTTCAAGCCCTCTTCAAGAAGTCTGGCTTCCAGAATTCTCGAATTCAATTCGAGAAGGGGCGATTCCACCGAAATCGTGCTCGATTGGAGATGGACCGTGGCGTGGTCGGCTCGCAAAACGGCCGGCTACTGGAAGCTGTGGGAGCGCAGTCCAGGTGGACGGGCTCTCACTCCAAAAATGGGGTGCGGCATTTGGCCAGCGAGCTTGCTTACCAGGCTCCATCACAGTTCGGCGAAGGGGGACTTGAGGAGGCTTCTCGGGGAGGGGGCTTGAGAAGCTTCCTGCCCGGGGGGGGGAGAAGGCAGAAGGTTGAAGGGTTACGGCTTTGAAGGAGGCTTGAGAAGGGAGGCTGTTTTGCAGTGCTTGGGAGCTTTTAAGAGGTGCCACGACTACTGTCGTTTGGCTCAAGACACGTTGGACCAGCAGTGAGCTGTGCGTGCTAAAAGTGAGAACTGTCCGAGTGTTTTGTGAGCTTGCTTCGCTTGCAAGAGTGCTTGGTTGAGTTTTTGCTTGGAACCAGAAGGACTGTAGGTCTTCTAGGTTTTGCCCCTCTTCAGCTCCGTGCTCTTCAATCCCCACATGGGTCCAGCAGCGCCAGATTGCTTCCAATCGCCGTGGAGTTCCGCTTCCATGCTTTTTTCTTCACACAACACATGTTTCAATGTCGGGCTCAATGTCGGTCCCGCCGACATTGAAGGCACTCCCGCTGATGCTTAAATTTTTCGTCGGTTTTCAACATCGGGCTCAACATCGTCCCGCCTGAAGATGGCCCTTCTCAAGCCCCCTTAAAGCCCCTTCCCTGTTGAATCGGTGCCAGCCAGCTCCGGAACGTGGTCCGCCGACTACAGGACATTCAGAACAGGTAGAAGCACTCGAAAGGAGGGCGGGGTGTGGATCGAAGACGAGGATGGAGACGGCTAGAACACAAGACGGGTGGTCAGAAGCTTGCGGAAGCAGGTAGCTGGACATGTACGACAAGCTCTGTCAGCTTCGATGCTCGTCGCGATCACAAGAGCCGCACGAGGCCGAACTGTGCCGCGAGTGCGATTTTAGTGGGTAGTCCCTGGGTTTGGCTCAAGAATTGGTGGTTTGGAGAATTCAGTGTCCATGGAGCGCGCCGGTGGCTGTCATTCACTGGATCTGGGAGGTTTATGAGCACGATTGGGGCCGTGGGCCTGTAGGCGAGCTGGTGAGACAAGCGAGACAACAAGTCAAAGCGGTTGTCTCTTGTCCCCTCGTCTTTCTCGAGAGCCGGGCTGGTAGAAAGAATGTCTCGCTTGTTTTTGAGCAGTCTTACAGGCTCCGTCAAACACCCTGGGTATCCACCGGCCTTCTAGTTTTCCAGAGAATAGTTCTTTCCAAGCCTTTGGATTGCATACCTGTCCCAAGCCAGTGGATTTGATTGTCAGACGTCGACGGATTTCATGATATCATATCCAAACCCTGTGGATTTCATTGCCGAACATGTTGGATTTGTTTTACAAGCGTTTTGTTGGGTCATTCTTCTTCAAGCCAATTTCTGCGCGGACAACTGCACACTTTGCACATTGCGGTAGTCACACTTGCACAGGAAGCGATGGAATGTGTTTCTCTGTAAACCTCACTCTACTCATGGAACTTTGTGTTCAGCCGTGAGTGATATTGACCTTAGTACCTGACAGGGCAGACATTTGACACTGACACAGACGCACACAGATACATCAACACGTTCAGAGACTTTGCATGGTCAGTCTTTACTGCAGCCTCGAATCAAAAGTCAACCATGCTACAAGCAATGGAGTTTCACTTGATTTGTTGCCATGTTCATGATTCTTTGAACATTGTTTGAATACTCTTGACTAGTTTACGCAATGGCTTGCTTACGCAAATGGCGTGGGGCACTCGCATGTGCTCTTTGGGCAAGTGTGGCTGCATGCTTCTTGGCAACAGGGACAACAAGACATCCACCGCGTTCAGTGAAACTACGTGGTCTACCTCCTCGTGTTGATGCGGGCGACGCAAACGTCTTTTGGGCAGCGGTGCAGAAAGCAGCTGGCAGTAACGAGACTGATGTCCAGACCTACATGAAAAGCAGTGTTGCGCTTGCACGCAGTCACATGAATTCCAGCAAAGTTGTTGACAGGGATGCTGCAATACAGACTATGATGCAGTCGATGGAGGAGCCAGGATTGCTCACCTTGGTCTTGGGTGGCAAGAATTTGGGGAAATCCTTCCTGAGGAAAACGGCTCTGCAAAGAAGTTCCGCCAACTTGGTGGCGCTATCAGTAGACATGCGAAGCAGGCCAGGCACGAATTTGCTGGATTCCATCCTCGTGAGTGCCAATCAGAGCTGGGAGGAGGTTGCCGACGAGGAAGGCATCAGTGCAGTCTTGGGCTCTCTGTCAGGCATCGTTTCCGCCGCTATGGTTGTCCAGGAGAACATGGGTCAGGCGGCAAATCCAATCGCAATGCTGGCTAGCAACCTGGTCAAGACTGTGGTCGAGACTGCAACAAAGAAGAGCTTTGTGCGGTCTGCAGTCGATGCTTTCCTTGCCAGAGTCAATGCTGGGAGGAAGCAAACTGCCATCGTGGTCGATGAGGCAAACCTTGCCCTACCCGGCCTGGCAAATGGAGAGAAGGAGAGGAGCGAAGCCAAAGAAGCTTTGGCTGCTATCACGCAATGGACAAAGCAAGATATGGTCGCCAGCGTTGTCCTCATCTCTTCAGAATTTGCGTATCCCTTCAGCCTGCAAGCGGCAGGTTTAGACCTCAGGGACATTGGCAGGGTCATGGTCATCGGCGAAGTGCCGAAGGATGACATGCTGCAGATGCTCACAAGTGATTGGGGCATGGATGATGGCTTGGCCCAGGTGTTCTACGACTACTTTGGGGGTGATATCTTCACCACCAAGCAGGCTTTGGACCAGCTCATACAAAAAAAAGAGAAGTTCAACCCCTACGCAGTCGTGGATTGCCCCGGCCTGCCTTCATGTGTGAAAGATCCGAAGGCAAGGGCTCACTTGGAGAACATCGCCAAGCAAGGGTTCTCCTTCGTGGAAGATGTGAAGGCGGACGCCGGCGCGAGATTGATTGCGCAGGAGAATGTCGGAGGGGCGATTCGCAACGGTGCCGTCACCTTCGGATTGCCCGACATCTTCAAGGGCACCGACTACGAATGGGCTGTCATCCCATCATCCTATCACATGAAATGGAGAGTTGCCCGCGCACTGGAGAACATCCCCTTACCAACACCAGGCCTGCCGCTCTCCTTGAATTTGTAGCTTGATGCCACGCTGGTTCTGCTTTCTTGAATGTCCATGTACGCTTTTGCTCTTCGGAGTCCTTTCTCTTGTTTGATCTGCAATTCTCGGCTACGTTGCCTCTGGTATAGCGCCCTGTGAGGCCCATCTGCCAAGAGTTGCAAGGTTTGAGACCGTTGCTCCAGGTGCTAAGACGTGTGTCTATGTATGCTGGAGGATTCGAGATACCAGCCTTTGACGTTCTGTGAGGCACGACCTCCACGTTCGTCGTCTGGGTGCGGGAGCTGGCCCAGAACAAGGACGGCGTTGTGTGCGCACGCGGTGTTAGCCCTGTCGTGGAGTTCTTGGCCGGGCTTGGTGTTGGCCCTGGCGCGGGGTGTGGAGGAGGGGCTGGGCTCCGGATTGAGCGTCGGCAGGGGCGGAGCACGACAGGTCGGCTTCGGGAGGCGGTTCGGGGCTGGGTTTGCGGTCGGGCCGGGCTGGGCTTGCTGAGAGTGTTTATGCACGGTTGCCCGGATTTTGCAGTTGGACGCTCGCCCCGCATCCTCGGCATGGGGGCACACGTCCATTCGCGGACAGGGGAGGGCTTCGGGAGGCGGTTCGGAGTGAGTCTGTAAGTTTGCTGTCAGTCTGCTCTCAGTTCATGTTTGCAGCGACAAACAGCTCTCAGCCAGGCCCGAGGAGGATTCTGGTGCATTCATATCATGTCCTTGTTGAAAGCTGTGCATTCTCCAAGACGGGTGGTTTATTTTGTTCGCATCTCTTTTGAAAAGTTGCCGAGCCACAAATGAAGTTCGAGGATGGCAAGGAGTTTGAGCCGACGGGCAATGCGTTCCAAGTGAAAGGAGCATTGGCCAATGCCGCGACCTTAGCTCCACTCAATCGATTGCCTCAGTGCTTTTCTGTGTTTTTGAGTGGTTCTCCGCGCTTTTGGTGTGCGATGTCAGGTGGATGACCTGAAGGAAGCCATGCGCTCAGAAACGGGTTGCCTTCGCCCTTGTCATTGAGCGCACATGGTATCTGAGTTCACTTGTGGTTGCTTCAGGGAATAAAGAACAAAGCGGAGCTGTCCATTCCTTCGTTCAAACTTGACATATACAGCCAGAAGGAGAGCTTTTGACGTCAAACTCTCCCACCTAGGCCTTCCTGTGCCGCGGCTCAGCTTGACTTTGCAGGATCGCTGGGTGAAGGAAGAAAAGATGTCAGCAAGTCTCCGCGCCACAGATGAGCCCAGCACTTGGTTTCGATGACTTTTCAGCTTAGGGTTTTTTTGCCGTCGCCCCGCTCGCAGGTCAGATTGCTACGGGTTCGTGCTGCCACAAAAGACGGACGATGTGTAAGTTGCATGCGTGTGCCTCAGCAGCGCTGGAGTTTGAGCGCTGTGAACTTGCATCCTCCCTGTCGTGTGAGCTTCTCGGCTGAGGTAGCAACTCCAACTGCATCGGTGATGACAGCGCGCAGGCCAAGTAGTTCTGGCGTCTCGACCGCTTCCCAGCGAGACAATGGCGGAGGCCCTCCACGAACATCGACCCTCCCGCCGTACAACTGCATCGCCGGCCGCAAGGCCAGGTGATTCGAAATCAGTTGGTGCTAAGCATCGTCTCCGTACTGCTATTTCGCAGCTCCTGTCGCGTTAGACGTCGTACATTGCCGAAGTATGCATGCGGGAAGGTACTCGGGCCACTTGCCGAAGACGATCGCAAAAGGCGGCTCATGCCGTACGTCTACTCCCGAGTTGAGCCAAAAGAGGGCGTGCTAGCTTAAATGCCTACAGCATCCCAACAGCGAAAAATGCTAGCAACCCCAATAAGTGGGGACAGCGCACTACGTCGGCCCTCGGTTTATTGGCCCCCGTTCTGTGGACCTGTGGTGGTCTGGTCCCGGGTAGTTGGTCTCGTCGTCCTTGCAGAGTGGGAATTCTACTTTCTCGGACATTCCCGACAGCTTGCCGCGAAACGAAGCGACATCGCTCAGCCTCTTGTTGAAAAGCATGACCCTGCAAATACTGCACCTCGCTTGCCGCAAATCTAGAACATGTTGCCGGGTAAGTCTGAGAAGCAGCAGGTCTGTGCTGCCACTTGTCAATGGAATGCAGCTCCAAGTTACGTGCCAGATGTCACCATGATTCAAAGCCCCAAACCCAAAATGGTCCCTGCCAAGGAACTGAGACTAAGACAATAGCATGGAAACAGTGGAAACAGGTTGCTACGCAGCATTCGCAGGGAAACGAACTGTTACCGTTCGTTCAATCTATCGCTGTATGACGACCCACCACGTGCTCAGCTGTATCAAGAGGAAAGACGGCGCAAGGAATCATCATGAGGTTTCTGTGGAGGGGCTCTCGCTTGTGAAGCGGCAGGGCCAGACTTGTCAAGTTCAAAGTTCTTGCACCGCATGCCATCCTCAGAACTCTGCCTGCCATCCTGTCTGCTCGAACATAAAAACGCAAGGGCCAGCCGCTGCTTTTCCACACTTCCGTCATAACAGGCCCGAATATTTCCATTTCAGAATACCGAATCCCTTCGTCGGACTGAAGTACTGTCGCAAACTCTGCAACATAGCTTAGGAAGAGGGCGTCCTTCACACAACGTCCCAGTTCGCAGGTCCGACAACGACGCCGAGACCAGGTGAGGAGAGGTCCTGTCTAGACTCCGGCCCAAATTGGAGTTTCCGAAAATTAGGGGTACCTTTTTTCGGGATCCGTACAATAAGGATCCTACTATTTATGGTACCACACTAGGGTCCCCGATTTTCGGAAACTCCCAAATCACGACTGCACATGCTTCGTCGGCTCCAGCGCCGGTGTGTGGGCCCTGTGAGCCCGCGGGGTTGGGGAGTGGGGACGAATTGAGGACCAGGAGCCAGAGAACCCAATACCCCTTAATTAAGGAATATACTTCAAATCATATTAGGGATCCTATTATAATTTAAGGTATATTCCTTAAATTAAGGGGTATTGGGATCTCTGGGAAGCCTTTTCTTTCAGAGGTTTCGTTCTTGTCATGGCACGCACGGGCTTTGATAGGCACGAGAGCGCAATTAAGACCCAGCCGGCAAGGAGTAAATCAGAAGCCAAGACGCTTGTCCGCTCCATTCCTGGCTCAAGCCGGCCTCCAGAGTTTTCCATCTGTTGTAGAGATGGCCCGTGCGCTCAACATGCATGCAAAACGCTTTGGTGCAACACGCGCCTCCTGTTGCCAGCAACATGTTCATTATGCCGCTTCACCCTCAAGCCGCACGATTTGGAAGCAGCCTCAGTCTCGTTTGGAAGCTCGCGTTGTTGGTTGCATAGGCAGTTTGTCTGCACCGTGCCAGGACTGGCACTGCCGCTCACATGCCTTCGCCCGGCCACTGGCTCAGTGAACTCCAGAAAGCCCAGCAGCAGCTGGCGCTTGAGCGCAGCCTCCGCGAGAAGGCCGAGGCGGAGTGCGCGCAGCTGAAGGGCGAGCTGGGAACCGCACGAGCTTCCCTTCGTCGAACAACGGCGAAGTACTGGCAACTTGAGCTTGATTTTCGCAAGCTTGAGAGCCATAGCTGCAGATTCAGACACTTCGTTGGGGCTCGGGCCGCTCGGGTTCTTTCATCACTTAACAGAAGAACGCGGAGCTTCTCTTAGCGAGCTGTAAACCAAGGAGATCTTGCCAACACGGCAAGCTTACACAGGGGCCTGCCATGGCCCAGTCTCCGCAGTCGCCCCGGGTCTTCAGGATGACTGGCTTTCGTGATGTCGTGCAGCCTGGAGTCCTGGAGGCTCAACTCCACGAAGCCAGCGATGCCAGCCGCGATGCCGATGGCGCCGGTGGAGGACACTTTGTTGGGGACTTTCGGTGCTACTTGCAAGTTGATCTACCTGCTGTCATGTGGTTTCAGTTTTTTGCAGGCTTCTGGTAATATCCGAGACCCTATGCTGGATTTGCTGCTTGGCTTCAAGGTCAGTGGATTCGAGATCCTAGAGAGCACGAAATGTTGCGAGGCCGAATTTATTGGATTGGCTTCGTGTGCCTCGGAAGATGTTTTGGTAGAACATGGTAGAACTATAGGTGCAATGCTGCTGTGCCCAGTTGGCAAGGGCTTTTAAATTTCCAGCTTGCCAAGGTTGTCTCGACCTCATAAGCCATGCGAGTTGTACCCGTGCCAACACTGTCTGGGTAAAACCCAATTTCCTTGATTTGCCTTTTGCGCGAACTCCCGTCATACTGTAAGTGGCTGTGGAGCGTAGCCGCAGCATCACAAGCACAGTCGCGTGCAAAGCATCTTAGCTGTCTCGCGCCCGTGAGATCAAGTTTTAAAGCGAGTCGTTTACAGTACGAGCCCGTGAGGTGCCGGAAATACTGAGCCTTCGCACGACGTGCAAGCAGGCCACGAATCCCGAGGCGGCATGCGTGGGTATGTGTGTCTCTGTGTGTGCGCGGCACAGTATTTATTCGCGTAGGGATGAGTTTGTTCGCAAGATCATGTGAATGGGAAGCATCTATAGGGTAGGGATTGGCATAGGTTTGTCCAGGCTTGTCCTCATGTGTACCGGTTGCTATGATGGGATGGTGTCCTGCCAGGAGCTGCTTCAGCACGCAGTGGAGGCAGCTGCCCTTTGCAGGCCAATTCGTTCATGATTACAGTGAAAGTCTACAGTCTCATGTGTTCACGCATCGCAGATAGCCCCAACAATGCCAAAGGTCGGCTTCTGTGTTATCCTTCCACGAGATTGGACGGTGGCTGGTCGCCGTCCATCAGCCGCTCAAGGAGAAAGTCGCGGCGATGTTTCAAGAAGACCCTTCGAGAGAAAAGAGCTACTACTGCATCCTGGCCGAAGATTCGCGGTCGTCGTAGTGAATCATACGTAACCCCGAACACCCTAAACTCTAAATCCTAAACCCTGTGCAGCTCTGTTCAGGTCAGGTGTGGGTCTTGGAGTTGGCCGCTGGGCGAACGACTTTGCCAGTGGATTCCAAGGAGATGCTGAACAAGGTGACGACGCACCTTGCCAGGCACTGCCGTGATGGAGATGACGGCGTCCGTAATGCGGCACATCGCATGTTGCAAGAGTTGGGGGATGGTGCCCCAAACGTGGTGATCCACCAAATCCTGGAAGTCGCGATTGGCTTGATGGGCTCACTTCTGAGTCCACACCCGAGTCTGGCAGGGGTTGAGCTAGCATCTCGCAGGGAAAAAGCGCTGGAATACTTGCAGCAATATTGGCACTTCCTCACTTTGGCCCAGTGCCGGAAATGGTCATCACTCCTGACCAGGATGCGGGATGATGGTGTCTACAGGGGCTGTTTCGACGAGATTCCGGCTCAGGCAGGTAATCAAATCAGGATGTTGGAGCGCAAAGCCAAAATCTGCATGGGTGGACGTTCCCGGAATTTGCCATAGCATCCCTAGCTTCGGCGTGGATTTGCTCGCTGGTGGTTCGCGCGGATGGCTCGGTGATGTTTTCGTGGGCGTTTCGAATCTTAATGCTACGTGGCAGAGGGGGCCCAAGATGGGACCCTGAACTGTGTCATTGCTCGTGCGCCCAGGAAATCTGAGTTTCAAGCCTCATAGCGGTACTGTCGGAAAACTGCGATGCTTGAGTGCAGCTCGTCATGTGCAAGGCATGAGCATATTGCGAAGCCGACATCACGTGCGAGTTGAGCAACGGCTCCAGTGTGACAGTTAGTTTTTGTTCGGCGACAATCCTGCGATGGCCAGCCTCTCAGCTTTCCCTGAGAGATGTTCTACCCTGAAGCCGAGCGATGTTGACTTCCCTGGTTTGGTGGTTGGCACGTCGCGCATCCTTCTATTTGAGGCACTCTTTGAACGCGCAAAGCCTTGTCATTTCATACCTTCCTTGTCTCAGGATGCCTCGATGCCTGCGGCTTGGATTCCGGAGTTCATTCAGCCAGCTGTGTGCATGCACACTACGCAAGGTCAGCACGAGAACTGCCCATGCTGCACAACGATCTTCTCGAGGCTGATCTGGGGCTTCGTTGTGATGTCTAAGTGCTGCTGCTGGATGGAACTCAAAAGCTGAATGCCTACGCGCTCCTGGTTTCGCTGCTGCATGAAATTCCCAGCGAGCGGTTGATCGACATGCTGCAAGTTGATGCTTCGAAGGCTTTGCTTTGACATCATGTAGCGCGACATTCTTTGATGTCGTGTATCCCGCAGGTCGTGTGCAGTGGCAGCGTGTTGCCGCGCACGCACTGGCAAGTTGCCTGTCGGGCAATGGCACCTCCGGTCGCATTTTGTGCCGAAGCCTTGACCGACTTCGTAGCTTGAGCCCAGCTTTGTAGCCAGGCAGATGTTGTCAAGGAGTTCCTTGATTGCTACGGAAAGCGCTCCGTTGATCCGCTGCATTGGGAGCGAGCCTTCCGCAAGAAAGCCGAAGCTGATTGCGTGCAGCTCAAGGAAGATTTGGCAAACATGCAAGCTGCCCTGCGCAGCGCAACTGCCAAGTATTGGCAGCTGGAGCTGAGGCGCGCCTGTAAGACACCTGCCCACAAGATGTGCTAGAGTTCCAGTCGTTTTTATTTTTTTCAGGTTCTTGATGCTTCCAGCCGAGCCGTGAAACTGTAAACGATTTCCTAGCAAAGTACTTGTAGCGCTTTTGAGACTCTGCCATGCTTGTGGTTTGTTACAGCCGAGGAAGCAGGGCATGCAAGCTGCGGATGCTGTGGGTTGTCACGGTGCGGGGTCCGTGGCTCGGAGTTTTCATGCGAAATGGGGAACAATCGAAGAACCGAGAGTCATACTTCTCGGAGTTTGAGGTTAAGGCCGGGCTTTTTTGTGCAAGCCATGCAGAAGGCACGGTGCCAGATGTTATCAAGTCCCATATTCTGTGCCATCAAGCAGTCTTGCGAGGGCTGCCCAATTCAGTTGCACTGTTCACTCGGACCTACAGGTACAATTGCCTGCAGGCCATTGTCCTCACACTCGATCAGGCGCCCCACCCTTCGAGCCAAGCCGGACTCATTTAGTATGCAGTGTTGCATGTTTTGTCGCGTGCCAGGAGGCTGCCAGAGCGTTTGTTCCGTTCAGCCATCTCCGCTCCAGCAAGCTGGGGTTGGTGCACCCAGCGCTCCACAATGTCACAGAGGCAGGTTGTCCATTTGCACCAATTGTAGACACGTACTCTGCCAGCGCGACTCCTAGGAAAACCCAGGGCTTACTCGCCACCTCACGTCTTGCACAGATCCACCTTGTTGAAGTTGTGGTTGATTTCAGACGTCAAGAACGGCTTGTGGAAGGCCATCCGCACCAGCTGAGCACAGGTGTGCCCTAAACCTCAAACCCTAAACTGCCACACAGCCACACAGCGATGCTTTTCTCGTGCCCGGCAGGCTACGCTTCCCGCGCTGTCGTCACCGCTCCATGCCACCCGCATTTACATCCTTCCAGGCATTGAGCATGTGGAGCTTTGCTGGCTTGCACGCGTAGCAAGCATCTGCATATGTTGGGCCATAGTGACGCGAATTCGAATCTGCTCCATGTTCCGCTGCCAGCTTCCGTAGATGGAATGCATGAATTCGTGAGTGGCACGCATCCTCGCAACACAGCAGTGCTCTCTCGCTGCTGAATTTGGGATGCAGCTGCTCCAACATAGCTTAGGGTGGAGCCCTGGGATTTGAACTGGGGATGGTGATTCATGATTGGTTTCAAGTAGCTATAATAAGGGCTTCAGGCTCGGTGAGCAGTGCTGGTCCGACGGGCCATGGCAGGTGAAAGCATATAAGGAGTATGTCATGTAGACCTGGGTGAAGTCGTCACCCATCTTTGTGAAAGTGCTGAGCAGACCGATTCCCTGCAGCAGCAATGTTCCGAGATCTCATATGTTCAAGCGGGCAGACGCATTCATGTCAAAAGTGCAGCACTACCGGAGTCGACCCAGGTAGTAGCAAATTGCATGCAGGGTGAAGCGCTGAAGCTACTCCAACGGCTCTTGTCCACTTATCCAGAACTAGGAGATCCGCGGCCGTTTCTCACTGGCTGCTTTGGTTTCCAGTAGTTCTGTCTGTCCCCCAATGGTTGTGACCATATTTCGTAGCATATTTCGTCAGAGCTGTCCCTCTCGAAGCTGCGAGTGAAGACCGAAGGAAAGCACAAACCAGGAAGCGCTGTAGTTTGCAATGCTCCAAATTTTCACCTAACCCCCGTGTGCCAGATGCAACCATGACTCATGTGTTGGCTCTGAATGTACCGCCCGGAACCCAAGTTTCATGCTTCCGGATGTGGATGTTGCAAGACTCTAAACCTAAACCCTAAGCCCCCACCCCAAAATCCTAAATCCCTGAACCCTAAACTCCTAAACTTCCTAAACCCCCGCAAATCAGATGGGCACACGAAACCCTTTAGCCTTTTGACCCTGAAGTTCGAGCCCCAAAGACAAAAGATCAGTTCCCCCCGGGTGGATTCCCCGATTGGCCGTACCCACTTGGGGCACGACCGGCAGCTGTGCGCCAGAAGAACTTCACGTTGAAGCCCGGCCCTCAAAGCCATGTAGAGTCTAGGGTTTAAGGTTTAGGGTTTAGGTCATGGAGAGTTCTGGAAGGGCCGGAAGAATTGACGTGGCAGCTTCACCATGCGAGTGTCCAGTAGTTCATAGGTTTGAGTGGTCGTGCTGGAGTAATTCAGAGCAAGGTTTTGTTGGGAAGCTGCCAAGAGTCGGGTTCAGAAGAAGTCCTGCATTTACGAAGCCTGCAACCCCCGACGAGGCTTCTACGGTCCTAGCAGCGACACCCCGATTTTCCCAAGTCCTAGACTCCAAACCCTAAACCCTAAACCCTACAAACCCGAACCCCCTAAGCCTAAAACCTCACTCCTAAACCCTGAACTCCTATACCCCCAGACCCGAATTTCCTAAATCCCTAAACCCCTAAGCCTAAAGCCTAACTCCTAAACGCCGAACCTTGGGCTCGAGACCCTTTTCTTCAGGGCCGTGATCCTTCCGGGGTTCTACAAGAACGGGGTTCGAAATGGGGCTTTGATATCAGGGAAACTACAAGGGTTCTCTACTAGAACAGACCATATCCTCGTCGGACCGGAACTTCACAAGGTTGAAGACTGCTGCTGTCTTGCTCCTAGTGTTGAGATCACTGTTCAACTCGTCGTGATTGCTGTCGTTCCGATCATAGCTGTAGCCGGTACTGACTACAACCCGTACTATTGCTCTTAAAGCTGAGTATTGTCACTTGTCATTTTTACGGTCGTCTTTACTGCTGTTTTTCTGTTGGGATTTCCATTAGTAGCAGCAGTACTACTATCATTCTTCTTTGTTTATTAGTGTTATTGTTATGATTGATGTTGGGATTGTTGGTACATTGCATCTTCTTGTGAAGCTTGTTGAAAGTTGAAGAGTCAGGAATCAGGCGGGCTGCTCGTCAGAACGATGTTTTTGGTGTGTGATGGATGAAGTCCAACATTCTGAACTTAAGCGTTGAGTGCTTTGCAGGGGGGCTTTTCTAAATTCTAGCGCTATTATGTGGGGCCTTTGTTCGTGAGCGTGGCCTGCTTTTTCGGGAGGCGGGAGGAGGGAACGTGGACGGCATCGAAAAGAGAAGAACTAACCTCAAGGCAACGCGCCGACAGCCTTCTAGTTCTTGAAGAAGCCGAACCAAGAAATGCACAGACAGCCCTTGTCCGGAGGCCAGGCATTGGCTCAGCTGGGGGAAGGAATCCCTATAGTAGTCCCTAGATCATGCCCACGAATTCCCTACTGAGAACCAGACAGATGATCGAGCTTTTGCTGCCTGAGGCTCCGATGGGGCTGTTGATCTGGATCCGGAACGAGGCAGGGCTTCGCGACAGGGACATCTCCGTTGAAGAAGAGAGTCGAAGTTGCGCGTTTGCTGTGTGTTCACCCATGCCGCCCCAAGAATCCCTTTTTGGCACAAAGTTCACCTTGTATGCAACACCTCAGCATTGCATAGCTTGGAAGCTCGATGCCACTTGCACAGCCTTTTTCGCGACCTTTTCTAAGCAAAAGTCTGAACAGAAACACGGAGAGCCGAGAAGCTTCGGCTTAAGAGGTGGGGAACCTGTAGCACTTTACCCCTTCGCCTAGAACCCTAAACCCCAAGCCCGCTAAAGCCTAAGCCCTAAACCTAGGGACCTGCAGAAGACTACGCGAGTTTTGAAGGGTTTGCTGCTGCTGCAAGGGTTCCTGATTTAAGCTTTTACAGTTACAAATTACTACTGTATTACTTCTAGTATTACTGATGTTTGTTGGACCCTCGCCCTCTCTGTACATGTGTGAGAGAGGGAAAGACGTCAAGCAACGACTCGTGCTTCCTGGATCTGTGCCGACTCTAAGCATATTTATAGGCACCGTAAGCCCGAAATCCTAAACCCCAAGCCCTCAAGCCAATGATAAATAGAAAGTGTATGTACTACCCCATCGAAAGGTGAGCCCTGTCCCGCCAGTGACCACTCGAACCACAAATCGAACATCTTAGCACTCTGACGCCACTTCGAGCCGAAGACACCGGCAACAAATCGTACATCTTCGCAGCCACCGGCAACAAATCGTAGCACGGGGACCCCAATTCAAGCCCAAAACACCGGCAACAAATCCTACATTCTAGCACTGCGACTCCCCGTCGAGCCCAACACACCGACAACAAATCTTTCGTCTTAGCAGTGGGATCCCACTTCGAGCCCAAGACACTGGCCATAAATTCATACATCTTAACAGCAACTTAGCCCGAGACACCGGCAACAAATCGTACATCTTCGCATCTTACAGTAGCACTGGGTCCCTACTTCGAGCCCCTGGCACCGGCAAGAAATCGTGCATCTTAGCACTGGGACCCCACTTCGAGCCCAGACACCGGCAACAAATCGCACATCTTAGCACTTCGAGCCCGAGACACCAGCAACACATCGTACATCTCAGCGCTGGGACCCCACTTCGAGCCGAAGATATCGTCAACAAATCGTACATCTTAACATTCATCTTCGCATTGGGACCCCACTTCGAGCCCGACACACCGGCAACAGATCGTACATCTTAGCACTGGGGCTCCACTTCGAGCCCAAGACACCGGCAACAAACCGTACACCCGAACACCGGGACCTCATTTCGAGCCCAAGGCAACGGCAACAAATCGTAAACCTTTGCACTGGGACGCCGGCGACAAGTTGTACATCTTAGAGCTGCGACGCTACTTCGAGCCCAAGACACCGGCAACAAATCGTACATCTTAGCACTGGGGCCGCACTTCGATCCCAA
The DNA here is from genome assembly GCA_003297005.1 of Symbiodinium sp. clade A Y106. Classification (NCBI taxonomy): domain Eukaryota; class Dinophyceae; order Suessiales; family Symbiodiniaceae; genus Symbiodinium; species Symbiodinium sp. clade A. Next base: position 94,687 of record BGNK01003192.1, on the reverse strand, counting down.
CACATCGGCAACAAATCGTACACCTTAGCACTGAGACTCTATTTCCAGCCCACAACATCGGCGACACATCGTGCATCTTAGCATTGCGACCCCACCTCGAGCCCGAGACACCGGCAACAAATCGTACATCTTAGCACTGGCACCCCGACAACAAGTCGCACATCTTAGCGGGACCCTACTTCGGGCCCAGGCCACCGGCAACAAATCGTACATCTCAGCGCTGGGACCCCACTTCGAGCCGAAGATATCGTCAACAAATCGTACATCTTAACATTGGGCCCCACTTCGAGCCCAAGACACCGGCAACTATGTACATCTTCGCATTGGGACCCCACTTCGAGCCCGACACACCGGCAACAGATCCTGCATCTTAACTAACACTGGGACCTTCGAGCCCAAGACATCAGCAACACATTGTAAATCTTAGCACTGGGAACTGAGCCCGAGACACCGGCAACGAATCGTACATCTTAGCATTGGGATCCCACTTCGAGCCAAAAACACTGGCAACAGATTGCACATCCCACGCAAATGTATCTTGATAGTTGTTGCAGCTGCTGCTCATATGTATATGAACGCAATACTGCCGCTATTCCTCAAGATAGATAGGCAGGCATTTAAAGATATACATACAGAGGTGTATTAAGACATTGAGTTCTAAAATTCACAGAGCAGCACAGAATTCCTCAACTATATCAATATATTTCTGGCTACATGCAATACTAATTAAATTTGAATTATGCTCCTATGACCACGCTGATTCTACATGTAAAATATGAGTTGTTAATGTGTGTATACGCCGGCGGATTCCACTAGTGTTTGCGGTGTGTGATGTAGAGATTACAAGAATAGACTATATACATGTTGTCACAATTTCGCATGTGCAAACATGTGCAGCGACTTGATTATTCGCCAAGTGCAAACAAACAGATAACTAACTTAGATACATGTATAGGCCTTTTCATACATCTTGTTGTAGGTTTCAAGCATAAATAGGCTACATAGGCATGTCATGGCTTTACATGTACATCTGCTGATGTCTGCCTGGAAATAACCTTGTCGATTCCATATCTGTAGATGATGGGTTTTGGTTGAGTTGTGTACACCAACAGCATGCACTAGTTTTGGCTGCTGTCGAAATATTTGCCAGAACAGAAGACCACATGCATGATCATAACCACAGGTTTTGTCCTATCTTGCAGTTTTGTCACTGTTGTTGTTACTGTTGCTGCTGATGAGTTACAGGCACATGATGAATAAGACTGTAGCCGCATATGTCCTTGTGGTAAAACCCAACAAATAAGCAATGTCAACAAGATACAACAGAAACAAGTTTCAATAAGCACGGCAGATCTTGCGATCTGACCACTTTCCGTTCGCAGCTTCAACTGCTTTTGCAAATAAGAAGTAAATCATCGAGTCCCGAGAGATGCTTCTGTGGTTCAAGTCGGTGCGGGGGTGGGGGGGGGGGGGGGGTAACACAGAGAAAAATATGTAACATACATTTTCTTTTTATATTTATGTTGCAGTATTCTCAGTGTACGCTGTTTTAAGACAATATGCCAGAATATACCACCATATGTTACTATGTACTACAGTGTGCACGAGAGTATATCGTCATAGTTTTGTCGGATACTATCATTTGCTATCATACCGATCAGCAGGCACATCGTGAAGCTCCAAGGTTTAGTTTTTACAGGCTTACCATTATTGCCATGATGACAACCATCGGTATAATGATTATGATGATTATTGTTATCAGTATGATGATTATTATTGTTCAGGGGACACACCAGCCCCAGGAAGTGTATCTAGTGCAGTGAACCCAGTCAAACTCCGTGCTTCCGTTCAGGTCAAGACGGCAGATGTGCACGCGCAGACGTGGATTCACCGGACTCTTGGAGAAATCAGGGCTCCGTCGACACAAGCAACACTCGGGAAGCACACGATCCATGGCACTTCGCACATTTTTGATGCGAATCAAGCTCTGATTGCGATGCCAAGGACAGCAATCCGACGTACTTCCCCAGCGATGCCGTGGACATTGCTCCCATTCCAGGAAACCCTACATACATCTGTCGTGTGTGCATGTGTGTAGCTGTATGAGCCGTATGTACATACATCGTACAAACAAGCAAAAATATATGTCAATGCGTACATTCAACTACATACATACACGCATACAGCTACATACATGCATGCACACGAGCGCCCATACATACATCCCTGCATACAAGCATGCAAACATGGGTACATGTGCCTATGTGTATTGGTGTACGTATGTATGTATGTATGTTTGTATGTATGTTTGTATGTATAGTATAGTATAGTATAGTCATATGTACATAGGCAAAAAGCATGTACATGGCAGCATGTTTGTATGCATGCGCGCATACACGTAAGACTTGCCAGGTGCTCGATGTTCGTGACGTTTCCGCCTGTCTGCAGGACCTGGGTCTCAGGTCATGCCGGCTCCGAGAGGCTCTCAACGTTGCTTCACTCCTTGCTGTGCATTATGGTTTATGGCTTCTTGTTTATTGTTTGGGCCAGCGGTTGCTGTGCGATTCAGTCTTTCTGCAGGTAAATGTGTCTCTTGGCACCTCGTGCCATGCTGCTGTAGGTAAACTTGTCGAGGCTTCTCAACATTCTACTCTGCCGCACCCCTAAACCCTAAACCCTAAACCCATGTTGGTCAGGCCTCCTGACCCGCCGTCAGTAGGATCTCCAGGCACAGGCCGGGCAGGGCTTTGGTGCACGGCTCCTGCCTCTCTATAAAAACACTTGACGTCAAGGATGCTGAAGTGACTTGCTTCAATCCCCTCGACAGGACTGCAGAACGGTGAAGGCACATGACGACGAAAACACTACCCCGTTCCACAGAAAGTCCAGCCCGGAAATCCCATGCATATATCTTGCATCATAGAGTATCTTATATAGTATGTATGACATACAGAATATTTTATACTGACGTCAAAGTCGACCTGAGCTCCGCATCAACTCGGAAATTTCCAGCCATGGGTTCACGACCCCGGCACACCTGTGACTGACACTTCAGAGGCGTACCGGATCAAAAGCACGGCGGCTAGAAGGAGACGGGCATGGACGCTGCCGGATTCCTACGCTCGTGGCTCCGGTCAAGAGAACCACATGATAAAGACTCGGAAAACAGGTGCGATTTCACCACTCTGTCTTGTTGTGTTCGTACTCTACCGTGACGGAATGGAATGGAGTGGAGTGTCGTGTCCTGCCGTACTGTGACGTGTGAGTGTGGTGTAGGGTGGTGTAGTGTACTGCAGTGTAGTTTAGTGTTTAGTGCAGGACAGGGGAATGAAAAGTAGTGTAGCGTACTGGAGTGTCTGTGTATGCCAGAGTATGCATGAGCTCAAAGCTTTTTAGTTTTGCAGTCATTGGATCTTTCCGACAGCAATCTTGTTTCCGTTCATCCACTGTCTGTGTATGAATTCATGTATGTAAGTATGTATGTCTGTATGTATGAATGTATGTATGTACTTATGTACGTATGTATGTATCTGTGTATGTGTATACTTATGTGTGTACGCGTGTATAAGTGTGCATGCTTGTATCCGTTGATCGGAACAATCAGCACGTTGCAATGCAGTCTTTTTGTGAGCGTCACACATTATTCCGTTCTCAATTATGGCAATTTATGTTGCATACATCTGGCCATAGATCGTCGAGATACCTTTCCCTAAAGGGAGATAGATCACTCAAGTGATTAAGAAATCATGATGGCTCATAGTGAAGGATTGGGTAGTTATACTTCCTAGTTTCAAAAGGGGATGTCTCATGATACCTGCAATCCCATTGGAGCATCTAGGTCATTACACGAGCAATACAACGTCAAGCACGGGTTGTTGCGGTAAAGCGGGGGTTTGTACAACTAAAACAGGGGACCCTAATATAGTACCTTATATGATATGGACCCCAAAATAAGGTACTTTCGTGGTTTGTCTCAGGTAGACCAAGGCGGCGAAGAAGCTTGAGGTGCGCCTGAAACGACTCCGTGAGGCAGGGGCCTGCAAAAGACACCCAGAGAGCCCAATACCCCTTAATTAAGGAATCTACCTTAAATTTTAATAGGATCCCTAATATGATTGAAGGTATATGCCTTAATTAAGGGATATTGGGCTCTGTGGGCAGTGGGATGGCAGCCAAGTTGGAATCTCACACGTGGGGCTTGGCCACTTGACACCATTTCGCTGTCATTTTGATTCACGCTGCACTTGCCGGGCGTTTTGATCTGTTGGCTCGTGGGCAGTTCTCGGCTCACAGGTGGACGCATCGAGATTTCCAGTGTAGATACTTCTTGAACAGTACTTCAAGAGCTCTGGTGATGGAGAAGAAGCTGGAGGAGCACATTGAGCCCCAGGAGCCCCACCTCCAAGAGACAGTCAAGGAATCAGCCAAGACAGACTGGACTTTAGTGGAAGAGGAGCCACAGCCGAAGGTTTCTGAAAGCCGCGGTCGAAGCTTTCTGACAAAGCCTTGGTTCATGTCTCCGATGGCTCTGGTTGTGGCTTGTTGTGGATCAGCCTGGAAGTGGAGCTTGGAGGCAAACGTGCGTTCTTCTGTGGACGTCCTCAAGAAGGATGCAATGTTCAACTGCTCGATGGGTTGATTCAGCCATTTTGGCTTCATGGAATGTGACAAGTTGGCTCTCACGTCACACCTGGACTTACGCAAAGCAACAATCATGAATGAGGTTGGCTTCGGCAGCTTTGTCAATGGTTGGAGAGCAAGAGGTTACTTCCATGAGAAGGATCTCGCCAAGGCAGAATGGCTGCACGGATACCCCCTGAATTGTGAGGGTACGTGGTCTGATTGGGCTGATTGCTCCACTTCGTGTGGTGGTGGTCGCCACTGCAGCTACTTTAGGAACAGACAGCATGCCCGCCATGGAGGTCAAGAGTGTCCTCGTGTTGATGGAGCAGAACGCTGCTTAGATTGCAACACGCAGCAATGCCCCAGAAATTGCCAGTTGGGACCGTGGGAGTTTGATCTCTGCAGTGAAGTTTGTGGTTGCGGAACTCAGAGGCAGCACCGCGTGACTCAATGGAGCGTGTTCAAACGGTTCCTTGCAACACACACCCATGCCCAGATGGCGTGCTGGAAGAAATCGGCCAGGCAGTGTCAATGGGCACTGCCATCCAGGATGGAGCACAGCAAAGTGAAGCTTTACAGAAGACGAAGCACCAGTTGCTGGATCACCTTCCAATCGTCAATTGCACCGCCGGCATGGGTTCGCAGCAAGCAGTCGCAAGCTGCCATCAGCACAATGGAATTGCCAGCAAGTCAATGGACCTTGCTCTAAAGTTAAAAACGGGCCATGATGAATGCCAACTTGCAGCAGCCCAGTTTCATGTTCTGCTTGATGCGCTCAAGCACAACTTGCCTCACCTGGTCAAGCAGGTTTGTTCCGGTGATCGGGATGGTGCCAGCAGCACATTCTCAGTGCTGGTGGAGCCGGTGGTTGATGCAACGGTGGAGCAGTTTGATAAGTGCCGACAGCCTTACGCCGAATTTGGTAAGCTCTTGGTTCCGTTGAAAAGTGATCTGACGAGTCTGCACTTCGACGCCAAATCGAGAGAAGATGAAGTACTTGCCAAGATCAAGAAGGAAACGGCTGGCAAGGACGGGGTACTGCAGGAGATCTCCAAGTCAGCGGAGGAGATGAGCAGCACTTCCAGGCAGCGTGATGAAGCGTATCAAGTGCTGCAAAGAAAAGAAGGAGACTTGAGCAACTACCGCCAGTCTTCTGCAAAGAACATAAAGAGGAACAAGCTCGCGCCGCACAGGAGAGGCATTGGTTTGGTTTCCTATGATCATGGAAGCCAATAGCGGGGCACTGCCAGCTATTGCTTTACGTGTTGGAGTTGCTCACAGCTGCAGCCCCAAAACGCGCGAAGCAGCAAAACTACACCAGCCTGACTTGCGAATAACACGCTGCAGTTTTTAGAACTCTGGGAGATGTTTTTAATTAAAAACATCTCTGTTTGTAATTAAAAGCATTCCTGCCCTCAACTCCCCGGCTTTTTGACTACTTCAGCGTCAGGCAATTTCCGAAATCCATTTTCTGAGACTGTCAAGTCATAGTTGCTTGGAGTTGGGCGATATCGATTTCGCGCCCGCGCCCCCCGAGTTTTGTGAGCTTCCTTCGTAAGGTACATATCTTAACATGTGCGACGGTGTGCCACTCCTTTTTGTTCCTCGTGTAAAAGGGTTCCTTACAAGCAGCTGCTCAAGCTGGGCTGTGGGGCAATAAACGTAAGATGTATTTCATTTGGGGCCCCTGCAGCCTGCAAACTGCTTCCGGTTGCTTTGGACGACATGGAACCATTGATACTCGTGCTTTCTCATCTGAGTTTGGTGGCCAAGCTTTGTATCTGCAAGAATGCTGATCGTCGACCGCCTCGGCGGTCGGAGCGTGAGTGGAAGGAGACGGAAGGTAGTGAGTTGGGTTGGACCACAAGCGTTTGGCTTGTGGAGGGGAGGCAGGGGACCCCCTGTGGAACCTCTGAACGCTCCGGTCGCTGCAGAGGTGAAATATTTAACTGTTGTTCTGGCCATTTCTGGCCGCGAGGTTAGCGTGAATAAATATTCAAGATTCAGTTTGGATTGAAAGAGTCACGCGCAAAGCAAATGCAACTCGTGTGTGGCCGAGCAGTCCCACCGCCCAGAGGCAGGAGCGGCACGAAGCCCAAGATCTCGACGGGTCCTTGACGGGCAAGGACAGGGATACGATACGTATCAACCGGGAATCTCAGCTGCAGCGTCGACCCTTCTTTGTAACTTGTGGCACACACTCATTTGCCAGAGTACAAAGGTCGCGCTTGAAAACCCTTGTTTTTGAGGAATACAGAGAAGCATTGGATGCTGAAGCGAAGCGAGACGAGCTTCGCAAGGAGCTGGAACATGCCAGACTCCGGTACCAGCAGGAGGTCCAAAAAGATGAAGATGCCTTGCGACGGGCAGAGGCCAGGTTTCAGAGTTTGGAAGCAGAATACAAGGAGCAAAAAGCAGGACAACAAGCCTTTCAAGATCGACTGCGGCGAGCCGAGTTTCTCGTGCAGGATCTGCAGCTCGACCTCAAAGCGAATGCGAAGGTAAGAGCTTTGTCGGAAGGCTTGAACACGGAGTGCGCCGATGGTTTGGCAAGACAGTGGAGGAGTAACATTACCAAACTCCGGACAATCGTGATTCGCATCCGAAGCTACTTGAAATCACTTCCAACGCAATTCAGCAGAGCTTCGGACAAGGCATGTGAAGCTGCGAAGCATCATGTTCTGGGCATTCTCAGCGCAACAAAGATAGGCAAGCCCGGGCAGCCAGAGCAAGGCTCATGAAGAAGCCACCGATGCTTCTGTCAATGCCGGTTAGACAGGCTTGAATGGCTCGCTTTGCTGGCCACTTTTGCAGTGGGCCTGTCGAGGCTTTCAGGCTGATGCTGTGTTTGAGTCGGGCACAAAATTCTGGTTTGGAGACCTGGGTGACGTCTTCACCCATCTTTTTTGACGTGTGCCGAGCAGACCGACTCCCTGTAGCGGCTCTGTTCGGAGATCACGCGCGAACAAACGCATCCATCCGGAAAAGGGTTTAGGGTTTAGGGTTTAGGGTTTAGGGAGAGTCGACCCAAGTAGTAGCAGGTTGCATGCTGTCGCGAGTCGCGAGTTAAGCCCAATATCGAAGGAATGAGCAGAGTACAGCTGGGGGTTGATCAAAATTATGGGCCCTTTTGGCCCCCTAGACTATAAGGAATATACTATAATACAGACCCCCAAAGGGCCCATAATTTTGATCAACCCCCAGCTACTCCAAAGGCCCTCGTGGATTTCCAAAAGAACCGCGAGCGCCGCGACCGTTTCGCACCAGGTGCCAGCTGCTTGGTTTGCAGTTGTTCTGTCTGTCGATCGACAGCTTTGCGTATGATTCCGAAGAAGATTACGTCATGTATATATATATATATGCACACACATATGTACACACAAACATACATACATACATACATGCACATGTACATACCAGTTTTTTACATCATATGGTGTGCACTACATGTCAAATATTAAATATTGTATACCGACTTCAAAGTCGGTCATGAGCTGCGCATCAACAAAGCTCCAGCCATGGGATCACGACCCCGGCACACCAAAAGAACTCTAGGAACACCTGTGACTGACACTTCAAAGGCACACCGGTTTAGGGTTTAGGGTTTAGGGACTGACACTTCAAAGGCGTACCGGATCAAGAACGACGGCAGCTAGAAGGAGACGGGCATGGACGCTGCCGGATTCCTATGCTCGTGGCTCCGGTGAAGCCTGTTCTTGACACGAGAACCATTTGATAGACACCAGCAGATACGATTTCACCAAACTCTCTTGTAGTGTTGGTACTGTCACGTACTGGAATGGAGTGTAGTGAGTGCAGTGTCGTGTCCTGCCGCACGTGCTGTGTCGTGTCGTTTTGTGCAGTGTGGTGCAGGGTGGTGTAGTGTACTGCACTCGTAGTGTTGTGTAGCGCAAGGCAGGGGCTGCAATGTAGTGTAGCGTACTGGAGTGTCTGTGTATGCATGAGCACAAAGCTGTGTAGTCTCGCAGTCGTTGGATCTTTCAGGCACCAGTCTTGTTTCCGTTTAGCCAGGGTCTGTGTATGCATCTACGCATTTATGCATGCATGCACGAATGCCTATGTGCAAGTATGCGCGCTTGCATGTATGTGGGTATCTGTGTATATGTCTATGTAGGTATCGGTTGATTGTTTTGAACCTTCGCGATGTGGAGGATGAAGACATCACGCAACCCAGGTTTAGGGTTTAGGGTTTAGGGTTTAGGGCCCAAGTTATGAAAGTACGCCGCGGGCAGCCGGGAGCAATCTCCGTACAGCCCGCCACCTGACAATCGCTGCGGGACGCGCCCGAAAGCTTTGTCCCACTGAAGCGGTTTTGATTCCATGATCATGATTGACATCTTACGATCACCACTTTACCAGACTCGAGGCCCCTTCCAAGGATGGGGTTCGAGATCACATTGGACGAAGCTTTGATGTTATTTCTTCAAAGTGTCCGCGATCTGAGATTGAGTAAGAGTGATGCAGGAACTGTCCCAGGAGTCAAACCGGGGAGGATGGAGTCTTCCATTTATTGTTTAGAGTTTAGGACTTCTGAGGNGGCACCGGTTCCGGTGCAGGGCGGAGCACGTGAGCATCGCCGAGCTGAGCATGGCCAGCTAGCACCTCACGAAGTCGACGCTGTGCATTTCATGCAGATGCCCGACGAGCTTTAGAGGCTTCGGAGGCTAAGAGCAGCTCAGCTTGATTCAGTTTTGAAGTTGACTAATGCGCTCCGGGTCGAAGCATTCGGAGCGCGAGGCGAGCCCAACACAAGCGGCCGGCCTGGAGCTATGCTGAAGCGCAGCGCGAACAATTGAGCGTGCAACAGAAGCAGGGTGAAGCTAAGCATCTCTGACTCTCATTTTTGTCTCAATCTCACACTCTCAGTCACGATTTCTTGCAACAACACGGAGCCGCCTGTTTTCGACCAGGTCTTCAAAACTCCGGGTTTGCAAGGTAGGGGTTTCATTTTGGCCCTGTTTGCCCCGAAAGCCCCGAGCATTAAACCACCCGACTCGCAAGCTTAGAGTTTACGGCCCGAAGCTCCAAACCCAAAAACCCAAATTCTAAACCCCCCCCCACTCAGGGCCACTTACGAAGTGTTACAACGCCCTTGCTCGATCGGAACACCATGTATAAAGAACCAAGACAAACTCCCTTCTAGAACACTGTTTGAGCCTTTAGAGAGACACTTGCGTGACATGAACATGCCTGAACTCATCTGCGCGGCATGTGGGAAGTGATTCCCTAAACCCTAAACCGTGCACCCGATTCAGCTTGCAGAGTGGGCACGACCTCAGGCCGCGACTTTTGATCCAGAGCCAGTTGTGTGGGTCTTGCCTGCGTCAAGGCGATCTGCCGGGTGCCTGGTAGGAGCCATGTCAGGCGTGTCCCATCACACATTCGCAGTGGAAGCTGAAGCTTCAGCTGATTCAGTTAATACTGCGCTAGTCCATTTTGGCTCAAGTCTTGGCCCCCAGCCTCTTCCAGCAGCTTGGCCGGCGCCATGACCTCATCGACTTGGCTCGGGGCTTTCTGCGGCATCTGCGCTTTTTGCGTGGGGGTCTCGGCAGATTGCCTGTCCTCCATCCGGGTGGTGGACCAGTTTCTGTCGGAGGCGGAAGTAGGCATTCTGAAGAGCACCCGTGGGGACGATCTGCAGCAGCACGAGGGGATCCAGCAGCGTCTGAATGAGGCCTTGGGCGGAAGCGTTCTGGTGAAGGGCATCGCAAGTTCGCGCAAGACCGCGGACGTGCCGAAGCACCAAGACCAATGGAGCAACAAGCGCATTGTGGAGGGAAAGGCGGGCGTCGTCTACCTGGAGTCCGCCGCAGATGGCGGCAACCTGGGCAGCATCCTCTTCGAGGATCCCAGCTCCAAAGCTGTGAAGGAGGTGGAGGTCGTGCCTGGGCGGCTCATCACCTGGGACAACCATCTCTGCCTCCACGGCTTCCGCGCACGCCACGACGGCCCAAGGCATACTCTGGACCAGCAGCCCTTTGAGGAGCCCGCACAGCTCGCAGATGTCGATGCCGTCGACGCCCGAGACGGTTGCAAGCCCTGGTGTCTCAAGCACCACGCCTTCCTGATCCCCGGATGCCGCCGGTGCTTCAGGAAATATTATGGGAAATATTATGGGCCCTCCCCTCCTCCCACTACGACAACCGGCTTGAAGGCGGCGGTGAAGGTGACTGTGCCGCCCACGACGACAACCAATGCAGGCTTGAAGATTGTAGATGACACGCTCGAGAGATTGGCTGCTATTCCTGATGAGACGCTGGCACCGGTTCCGGTGCAGGGCGGAGCACGTGAGCATCGCCGAGCTGAGCATGGCCAGCTAGCACCTCACGAAGTCGACGCTGTGCATTTCATGCAGATGCCCGACGAGCTTTAGAGGCNGGCACCGGTTCCGGTGCAGGGCGGAGCACGTGAGCATCGCCGAGCTGAGCATGGCCAGCTAGCACCTCACGAAGTCGACGCTGTGCATTTCATGCAGATGCCCGACGAGCTTTAGAGGCCTCGGGCTAAGAGCAGCTCAGCTTGATTCAGTTTTGAAGTTGTCTTATGCGCTCCGGGTCGAAGCATTCGGAGCGCGAAGCGAGCCCAACACAAGCGGCCGGTCTGGAGCTGTACTAAAGCGTGAAGAAATCAGCACCTCTCGCTCTCGCTCCTCCACTCTCAGTCCCGATTTCTTCCACCAAACGCGCAAGGTTCATAACCTCTCGGCGGAGTGGCCACCGCGAGTTGCCTCTTGCCCAGAGCGCCGAGTGTTTCTGAAGCACCTGCTGTTTCTCGATAGCGTGGCAGCGGCAGCTTCTGTATAGTGTGTGCAACCCAGTGCCTATGCTAGATTGCGGAGAAGTACCCTAAACCCTAAACCCTAAACCCTAAAACCCTAAACCGTTTCCTGCTCAACTTTACGCATCCCTTCTCCTAAGCCCCCAAACCTCGAAACCCCATCCGTAGGAATCTCCAGGAGGCCTCTAGGACATACACACATGTATTATGATTAATCATTTTTTNTTTCCTGCTCAACTTTACGCATCCCTTCTCCTAAGCCCCCAAACCTCGAAACCCCATCCGTAGGAATCTCCAGGAGGCCTCTAGGACATACACACATGTATTATGATTAATCATTTTTTACTAGTAATACAACAATAACAATAATAGCAAAAACAATACATACATACATACATAGTAATAAGAATACAGATAAAGGGACTGACAGTATTAACAATCGTAGTCTCCAAGGCCTGAGCCGCCCTCTGCGAGAGAGGTCCTGCAGTGATCCCCGACCTCGCTTCTGGTTTCGGCCCTGGTATAGGGTTTAGGGTTTCAGGGCTTAGATTTTTAGGGTTTTGGGGTTTAGGGTTTTAGGGCGTAAATTTTTAGGGTTTTGGGGGTTTAGGGTTTAGGGCTGACACCAATCGCAATCCGTCGTGCCAATGATGACATGCAGTAGGTAACCTCATAAGGAAAGAGTTTTTCAACTCAACCCTAATCCTAAATCCTAAACCCTAAACCATNGGGTTTAGGGCTGACACCAATCGCAATCCGTCGTGCCAATGATGACATGCAGTAGGTAACCTCATAAGGAAAGAGTTTTTCAACTCAACCCTAATCCTAAATCCTAAACCCTAAACCATCAACTTTTTCTGGCGTTCGGGTGGTGGCTGGATTCAAAAGTAGAGTCCTTAGGGTTTGGGGTATCTGGGGCTTCGGGCTCATGGTTTAGGGTAGATTAGGATCTGTTGCTTTGGGTTTTCTTTGCAGGGTAGGGGTTTCATGTTTGCCTGGAAAGCCTCAAGCATTAAACCACGCAGCCCTCAAGTTTAGAGTTTAAGGCCCGGAACTCCAAACCGAAGCCCCAAATTCTAAACCCCCTACTCAGGACCACTTACGAAGTCTTACAACGCCCTTGTAAGATCCTTGCAACACCTGTATACCCTTGTGAAACCCTTCTAGTGCTTTTCTAAAGCCTTTGTACAGACCCTAGTAACTCCAAGGCGGAACCCTAAACCCTAAACTCCCTTCTAGAACACTGTTTGATCCTTGTTCAAAGACGTCTGCCAAGCCCTTCTGGAACAATTTTATCACGTCGCAGTGAAGAGGGGGCTTCCTTTGTCCTACCTGTTCATTTCGAAAGCGGATACCACTAAACCCAAAACCCTAAACCTAAACCCTAAACCCTAAACCTAAACCCACATGCAGACGGACAAGACCCCTCAAAAAAAACCTAAACCCTAAACTTGCCCTAAACCCTAAAACCCTAAACCTAAACCCTAAACCCTAAAACCCTAAATCCAGAACCCACAACCCTGAACCACCCCAACTTTGGCCGCTGTCCTTCCTGGCGATCTGCTCAGATCGATACACCCATCCGATCTGGGTAGGTCTCAAGCCCCGCTCGGCTGTTATAATCTAGGAATGGGTTTAGGGTTTAGGGTGGGCTTTAGGGTTTTAGGGTTTGGGGTTTTAGGTGTTTGGGGTTTAGGGTTTAGGGTTTTTTAGGGTTTAGGGCTAGAGCTAGAGCTAGAGNATCTAGGAATGGGTTTAGGGTTTAGGGTGGGCTTTAGGGTTTTAGGGTTTGGGGTTTTAGGTGTTTGGGGTTTAGGGTTTAGGGTTTTTTAGGGTTTAGGGCTAGAGCTAGAGCTAGAGTTAGAGCTAAAGCTAGAGCTAGAGCTAGAGCCGACGACAACATGTGCGGGAGGAAGGGGGTTGGAGAAGGGGGTCCCAAGCGCTTGCCCGTGCGAACAGATAGGAACACACACGCACACACACACACACAACGCCCACACACGCACACTCCATGCAACACACACGCATGTGCACGTTCGACACAGCGCACATGCACCATCACCAACATGGCGCACACCTACACACGCAAACACGCGTATCATAACCACTTTCCTCTGAACTCATTTGGTTGT
>BGNK01003192.1:668-81093 GCA_003297005.1 Symbiodinium sp. clade A Y106 | reverse complement strand
GAGTCTTCCATTTATTGTTTAGAGTTTAGGACTTCTGAGGAGCCACATCGCGAAGTGTTCAGTCCTGTGGAATGGGTTGCGAGAGTGGGCACGACCTCAGGCCGCGACTTGTGATCCAGTTTGTTTCGTGCTTTTGGAAGAAGGAGAAGAAAACCCCGATAGTCCCTATACAATGTTCTAATGATTTAATTCAAGAATTCAATCATTAGAGTGTTGATACTTCATAAGTATAATGTNCCCCGATAGTCCCTATACAATGTTCTAATGATTTAATTCAAGAATTCAATCATTAGAGTGTTGATACTTCATAAGTATAATGTAGTTATAATCTGTAACGCCTTAAGGATTTTAACTACACTATGGTTTTACCTTATTCCTAAACTTTATTCCTATTATAGATAAATTATTTAAGATGACCATTTCCATTTTCAAGGGTTAGGGATTTCGGGTTGATACTATCGGNATCTAGGAATGGGTTTAGGGTTTAGGGTGGGCTTTAGGGTTTTAGGGTTTGGGGTTTTAGGTGTTTGGGGTTTAGGGTTTAGGGTTTTTTAGGGTTTAGGGCTAGAGCTAGAGCTAGAGCTAGAGTTAGAGCTAAAGCTAGAGCTAGAGCTAGAGCCGACGACAACATGTGCGGGAGGAAGGGGGTTGGAGAAGGGGGTCCCAAGATCTTGCGCGTGCGAACAGATAGGAACACACACGCACACACACACAACGCCCACACACGCACACTCCACGCAACACACACGCATGTGCACGTTCGACACAGCGCACATGCACCATCACCAACATGGCGCACACCTACACACGCAAACACGCGTATCATAACCACTTTCCTCTGAACTCATTTGGTTGTNGCAACACACACGCATGTGCACGTTCGACACAGCGCACATGCACCATCACCAACATGGCGCACACCTACACACGCAAACACGCGTATCATAACCACTTTCCTCTGAACTCATTTGGTTGTTATACGGGAGTCATTGTCATGTGGGGTTATCCCGTCCGTTAATTTCTTCAAAGTGTCCGCGATCTGAGATTGAGTAAGAGTGATGCAGGAACTGTCCCAGGAGTCAAACCCCCCTCCTACCTCAGAAGGTAAATAACAAATCTCAAATCCTGATCTGAGGAGCCACATCGCGAAGTGTTCAGTCCTGTGGAATGGGTTGCGAGAGTGGGCACGACCTCAGGCAGCGACTTGTGATCCAGAGCCACTGATGCGTGGGTCTTGCCTTCGTCAAGGCGATCTGCCGGGTGGGCCATGTCAGGAGTGTCCTGTCACACATGCTTCAGCTGATTCAGTTAATACTGCNGGATTTTAACTACACTATGGTTTTACCTTATTCCTAAACTTTATTCCTATTATAGATAAATTATTTAAGATGACCATTTCCATTTTCAAGGGTTAGGGATTTCGGGTTGATACTATCGGAGTTTTCTATGGGGGTGTTGGTGTATGGGGTTTAGAGTGGTTTTTTCTATGCGGTTACCTATGGTTCTTCTAATGGTTCCATCATATGGGTTTTTCCTATGGGTATTTTGGTGAGGTTAGGGTTGAGGTATAGGTTGTTATGGTTTTGGGTCTTCGGGTGGGTCTTTCCTAGGGTTCTACCTATGGGTCTTGNTGAGGTATAGGTTGTTATGGTTTTGGGTCTTCGGGTGGGTCTTTCCTAGGGTTCTACCTATGGGTCTTGGGTGAGTTGAAGGTTGAGGTATAGGTTGTTATGGTTTGGGTGCTAGGGGGTGGTGCCATGGTTGAAAATGGAAATGGTCTATGCTAGCTTAATAAGGGCTCCTTAAAGGGATCTATTAGGGTTTAGGGTTTAAGCTTCGGACCTCAATCGCTCCCAGCTGGGTCGAGTCGAGGTCTTCGCCCCTGTGCTCTGCAGCGAAGCCGGAAGGCCCGGGCCTCGGGGGAAGTTGGGCTTTGGAGCTGCGCTCTTGTATATGGGGGTTTCCGAAAATAGGGAACCCTAATATAGTACCCCAAATAGTAGGATCCTGATTATCAGGACCCCAAATAGGGTACCCCTAACTTTTGGAAACTCCCATATAGAGGGATATACCTTAACCTACCAAAACCTACCAAACAAGTAGGGTCCCTATAAATTCCATATTAGGGTTTATAATAAGAACCTACAAAAAAGTAGGGTTTGGGGTATTTCCAGGCGCATTGCATGGCCCCGTTTCCCAAGGCCTCTGAACAGCAAAGGCCCTCTGAATCCGAATCGCACCGCCCTATGTGACATTCTCTTGAAGTCGCGCTTCACACAATTTTCTCACAAGGTGCTTTCAGCCCCGTCCGAACCTGCGCTCGTTTTGCGGTGTCAGGACAGCTGCAGCCGGTGCTTTGGCGGTAACTTCTCCTGAACTTCTCACTCACCGCTCAGAGAAACGAATGCTTGGAGCAGCGTGTGATCCCGGTGCTCTGACCATTAGATGAGTATGCTGCATGCCTATAACTTTGAGGGCTAACGTGGAGGTTGGCAGACCGCCAAGGCAAAGAGTGCAGCCAAATATACACAGACTGTGCGCTATCATGAACAAGAATCCGCGACAAACAGGAACACGCGGTCCACCGTGGACAGCAGCGTCCGCTGTTGCTGTTGCGGCCTTAGAACATATTGCACTGAAGATAAAGGGTCTGAGTCCTGAGGCCCTGTATAACCCTAAACCCTAAAGCCCTGAGCCCTAAACCGGATCTGGGTCGCAACTGCCCGAGACACGCCTCCTTCGGTTGATGAGGTGATAGAGGTACGGAGCCAAATGGCGAAGTAGTGGCGACATGTTCACTCCTAAACCCTAAACCCTGAACTAGTAGAGGGCGGGGGTTGTGAGATTGAAGGGGACGGAATGAAGAAAGCGGAGCAGTGTGTTATAAATTGCGTTTGAAGCTCAAGGCCGAAACCACGGGCGTTTGAGCCTCTCTGGGGTTAGCCTTTGATCAAGTCAAGATTGAGACGAAATTTAGGGCCACGTTCAGGCTTGCAGAAGGGTTCGATCTTTCCCAAGGCGTTGCACATGCTGCATAGTGCGTAGCATGTGTGCCTCACACAATCACTTTTGGGAATTGCCAAGGCCGCAACAGATTGCCACAGCTGGTCCGCGTTGCAAACTGCCGTCGTCTGGCCCACGGCACATCCAGGACCGTAGCCACAGCTCGAATCTTGCGAGCCAGCCTCTCGGGCATGCTGGAGAGCGGACGTGGCTTCGAAAATTCCTGCAGCATCTTGACTGCCAATCCTGCCGTCTTTGCTGGATGGACTGCCAGACCTTGCCAGGACATGCACGGCCTACGCCCACAAGTGGTTGTGAACTTTGCTCGTAGGACTTATTCAATTTCCACATTAGGAGCGTGCTGAGACCGTGAGTGAGCCTGTCTTTCTATTGTGAAAAAGTTTAACCTACCAAACCCTACTTTTTTGTAGGTTCTTATTATCAACCCTAATATGGAATTTATAGGGGCCCTACTTTTTTGTAGGTTTTGGCAGGTTAAGGAAGTTTTGGAGTCACTGCCTGGGGAGCTGCAGAAGTCTGCGAGCGGCTGGAGATGCTAGATACTTGGAGGCCCTTTTGACCTAGTAAGTAGGGTTAGTAAGGTGGGTTATGGGGGATTATAATATGGTTTCTAGGGGATACTAAGTAGACTTACTAAGTCAAAAGGGCCTCCAAGTACTGGGTTCTGGTGAAGGGGTTTAAATGGGTTCGATTTAACTGCCATAATAGGGATCTATGGTAAATAATGTGGTGTCCCTATTATGGTAACTTGAATTAAATCCCTTAACAAGAGCCCAGGATATCATGATGGTCCAGGGGCAGCTTGAGCTTGAACTATTTCGGGAGTGCCGTGAGATGCGGGTTGCACCTTCTGCATCGTGTTGTTCACACTCCCATGACCATGTGTCGTCCAGTCATAGACTTCTAACCTGGGTCGTTTGTCATAACCTTTTGACAACTGCAGCTGGAGGAGCAGTGACCAAGAAAGAGCAAATCAGCAGGTGCACCACCTAACCCGGAGTGCCAGATGCAACCATGACTGATGCGTCGGCTTTGAGTGTACCATCAGCAACCCAAGCTTCATGCTTCCTGATGTTGGAAGACCCCTCAGAAAGCCCCTGCAAATGCGCACAAAACCCTTCGAATACTCCTTTGAACCCAAAGCTCAAGCCCCAAAGATCAAGCCCCAAAGACGAAAGATCAACTCCCCTGGTGGATTCCCCGACTGGCCGTGCCCGCTTGGGGTGCGACTGCTCGGAGCTTCTCGGGCCATGCACTTTCTCCGATGTTTGGCAGCTGTGCTCCAGAAGAACTTCACCTTGAAGCCCGGCCCTCAAAGCTCAGCCAGGCAGAGTTCTGGAAGGCCCCTTAGAATTGATGCTTCAGCTCCACGCAATCTTGCGTCCAGTAGTTCCTTAGCTACAGAGGTCGTGCAGGAGTTGCGAGCAGCGATGTAAGGGTTTTGATGCGAAGCTGCAAAGCAAGGGTTTGTGACTAAGAGCCTGCGATTACGAAGCCCGCAACGCCTCAAAAAGCGAACTCAACGAGGCTTCTAGAGCCCCCAAACGACACCCGGGCTTTCCATAACCCGAAATCCTTCTCAAGAGGAGCTTCTATTCATCTTCGGGGTCGGGAGACGGGAATATGTACAGGGTTGTACCATCAAGATCTTCCGTAGAATTATGTATAAAAAGAGGGTCGTTCTGAGTTCTAGATAGGACGGTAAGGCGAAGTTACATATGTTGAAGACCATCTCCGGGAAGCTTCGCAAGGTTGAAGACTGCTTTTTAGGTGTTAGAGTTTAGGATTCTTGTTGGTGTGATCATGGCCAAACTTCTTCTCGTCGTCGCTTAGGCTGTCATTCTGATTATGGCTGTGCCTGGTACTTTCTACTTCCAATGCTACTGCTCTTGTGGCTGAGTATTGACATGTTTGTCGTCGTCTTTGCTTCTACTATGTTGGTCTTATCGCGATTGGTAGTACGACTATTGCCTTTAGTTTTATCGTTGTTGGTACTCAAAATCTTGCTTTGTCAACGTTGCTGCATGTTGAAGAGACCGCAATCAGGCAACCGAGGCTGCTCGTCGGAACGATGTTTCTGGTGTGTTGAGGAGTGGTGACAGATGAAGTCCACAATCCTGAACTTAAGGGTTTAGGGTTGGGGGTTTTAAAGGTGCATGCTCTAAGTTCATGCACGATTCTTACAATGAGCAGGTGTGTTTTGTGGGGGTCCGAAAGACATGCTATTTTCGAGAGCTATCCTCTAGGCAACGACAGCTTACCTCTGAAGAAGCCGACCGCAGAAAACCTAAACCCTAAACCCTAAACCCTGTTAAATCGTGCACTCAGTTTGCAGCCCTTGGCCAGAGGTCCAGGCAATGGCTCAGCGCATCCATCGAGCTTTTGCTGCCGGTTGCCCTGATGGGGCTGTTGATCCTTAGTAGCTGAGTGGATACACTTGGTGTAGGGCCTTGTAGGGCCTTGTAGGGTTTAGGGTTTAGGGTTTAGGGTGCGGGGTTGAGGGTGTACGGTGTAGGGTTTAGGGTACACTTTACACTTTTTGGGATAATATTACCCACTATAGAACTGAAAGTGTATACTTTTTGGGGCTTACGAACTCAGCAACTAAGGATCTGGATCCGGAACGAGGCAGGCCTCCGTGACAGGGACATCAGCTCTGATAAAGTGCCGAGTCGAAGAAGGGAGCCCCTAAACCCTAAACTAAACCCTAAACCCTAAACCCTAAACCCTAAACTAAACCCTAAACCCTAAACCCCAAACCCTAAACTAAACACTAAACTAAACCCTAAACCCTACACCCGTGCACCCACCCCGCCTGGAATCCATTTTACTTGTCTGAGAGCCTCTCATCCTCAAAGCGCACCTGGTATGTACCACCGCAGCATTGCATACCATCCCAGAGAACCCAATACGCCTTAATTAACGGAAATACCTTCAATCATATTAGGGATCCCTAATATGATGTTAAGGTATATTCCTTCATTAATTAAGGGGTATTGGGATCTTTGGGATGGACACAGCTGTTTCGATCCTTCTACGAAACAAGCCTGAACAGAGACATGGCGAGCCGAGAACCTCCGGATTAAGAGGTATTCTATCACCCTGCAGTCTAGACCCTAGTTGAGGTCGCAAGTAGTGGTTAAGGTCGGCCGATCGGACAGCTGAGATCCGGGGTCCTCTAGAGACGCGGAAGACGGAGGTCGAGGAAATGGTCGGGGATTGCCATATCGTACCATAATATGCATGTGCCAAAATACCGTACTATACTATAAGAATTACCATAATATACCACAACGTGCCATAATATACAATCGTCTGCCTTAATGTGCTTTAATATGCCACAATATAGTTATATGCTATACTGTACGATATTATACTGTCATAGGCTATCATACCGATCAGCTGGCGAACCGTGAAGCCTGTCCTTCTCAGCCATACTAGGCCCAGGAAGCGCAAGTGGTGGAGTCAAACTCCGGGCTTCTGTTCAGGTGACGACGACAGATGTGCCGGCCCAGACATACGTGGATTCACCGGACTCTGGGAGAAATCAGGTTGCCGGAGACATAAGCACCTGTCAGCAGCACCCGATCCATCCGATTGTGCCGAGGACAACAATCCGACTTACTTCCCCAGTGATGCCATGGACATTGCTTCCATTCCAGGACTTGCCCCCCACAAAAAGCCACAAAACCGTATACCCCAGTAGAGCCTACTGTGCAGAGCTTCCAGATGCAAGCGACAATCGCATTCGCCTTGGCTTGGGCCATGTAGGGTTTGGGGCTTCCCTGCACTCGGACAAGCTTTTTAGGGTTTAGGGTTGAGGTTTCGGGTTTAGGGTTGAGGGACCTGAAAACGCCCCCCTAGAGACTCAAGATATAGAAGGGATGATAACCAGTGTTCTGCATCCATCGCTGGAGTCTGCAGCAACCCTTTCCAGGACTTCCGCCTGCATTTCGGGCACAGCTTGAGGCCCTGTGTGGGTGGCTTGGCTGCCGTTTGAGTCGCGTGGCCCATAATATAATATACTATATTACGATGGAATAAACTCCAATATTGTATTGTATTGTATTTTCTACATAATATCATATCATGCTATATAATATAAGATACTACACTTTAATATTGTCAGATAGTATTATATTATGTATTGTATTGCAATCATTATGCTATCGCCTGCAAGGCTCCATGTCTCGCAGAGTCCTGTCTTTTGCTGGTATGGTACACTTGCCATGTGCTGCCGGTCAGCTCCTTGTGGGAACTATGATTAATATGGGTTCTTGTTAGGGGATTTAGTGTAAGCTGCCATAGTAGACTTACAGAACCCAGAGATCCCAATACCCCTTAATTCAGGAATATACCTTAAATCATAATCGGATCCCTAATTATGATTTAAGGTATATTCCTTAATTAAGGGGTATTGGCATCTCTGGGCTTATTATGATAACTTGAATTTAGACACGAACCCAGTATCTTCTTGAACAGCATCGGTGGGAGCGAGGTTCAGAGAGCTCGGGAGCATCCAAGAGGGGAACCTTAAACCCAGAGCCCGAAGCCTGAACCCTAAGACCTCTGAACAACGCCTAGACCTTAAACCCCTAAACACTGAGACCCAACACCTCCCAAAAAGCATCTCGCACCTGAGGTTTAGGGGGATTTAGGGTTGAACCCTCATCCCTATTTTTCCTTACATGCTTCAAAGTTCAGAAAGTCCGTAAGTCCGGCAGGAAGAAGCACAAGCTTCACCAGATATGTAGCAAGTTTGGCACCCAAAACCCCAAAACCGCAAAACCCCGAAGCCCCTAAACCCTAAAACCCTAAACCCTACACAACTAAAACCTGAAGCCTAAATCAGGTCCCCGACCAGCGCGCTGTGCCCAGAGATCTTCGCCCAGAACTGGGGCTTGAAGAAGGAGCACTACACAGGACGTCTGAGCTCCCTAAACCCGAAACCCTAAACTTTAAGGGCATTTCGGGCTTCCCTCCACGCCCACCTCGACAGCCTCGGTAAAGAAGCCTTGTGGCTAAGAAGCTTCTTCTTACGATAACCTCGCTGAATCATGTCCAAACTAGAAGATAGTTACGGGACCACAGCAGCTAGGCCGATGAAATCCCATCGACAGCAAGTGGATGCCAAGGACGTTCTCTGGCTAAGGCTCAAGACACATGAGAGGCTCTTTCTGCTAAGCCAAGCCCCTTTCGGGTGCCAGATACTTGAGAGGCTTTACCCGGCAATGCGCATGCTAGCAGCCCTAAACCCTAAACCCTAAAGCCAGCCCGTTGGGGGCTTTCGTCTTCATCACTCCCTTGCAACACAGTTTTTAGAGCCATGGCTCTGACTATTGGCCTGACGTCCTTGGAGAG
Source organism: Symbiodinium sp. clade A Y106 (assembly GCA_003297005.1). Classification (NCBI taxonomy): domain Eukaryota; class Dinophyceae; order Suessiales; family Symbiodiniaceae; genus Symbiodinium; species Symbiodinium sp. clade A. The sequence continues at coordinate 72,708 of BGNK01003192.1, read as the reverse complement.
GAACACCCAGCTCATATTGAGCTTGTGCATAATCAGCACCATGGTTGCAGACATGATGGATCAGCCCTATGCCAGGTCCTTGGTGCAGTGTGATGTCCCAGCGAACACGACGGAAGGTGCTGAGTTCTCCGGCTCGAAGCTTTGTGGGAATCGATTGCATGTGATTGGCGTAGGCGCGGAAGTGTCTGGATGGGGGCAGAGCTTTGGAAATGCCGGCCGCCTTTTTATCACACTCTTCTTGAGCGGCTTGGCAGATTACGGGCGCAGGCGTGCGGCTCTCTTGGGCCAATTCCTGGCCACCTTGTCTGCTCTTCTCTTTGCTGCGGCACAGTTCTTGCCCACAAGCCTGAGCTTTCCGTCTCTCGGTTGTTTAGTTATACATTTTCTGTAGTTTATAATCTGACTAACCCCCAAAACAGTCTATACTCTCAAATGGCTACACTCAAAAAGTCCATCGTTCTTCCCAGTGGGTTACTGAAGCCTAGGTCTTATATCATCGCGAAGGGCCTGCAAGGAATGAGTGGCATTGGCATCTTACAGGAGATCATTACTGGGGATGTTGCGCTCCAGCTGAACGATACTGTGGCTGTCTATGGTCGACGGCAGGTTATTCACAGCTGCATCCTTGTGATGATCGTTCCCATCAACTTGTACGTGCAGTGGGTGGAGATGACAGACTTCACCTACATTTCGGCTGTGGTGGTGGTCTTGAACCTCACGGCCCTAGCTCTGTTGAGTCTCTTCTTCCCCGAGACGCTGGTTTCGAAGAAGGAGAAGACGGACATCCGGCAGTTCTCCGTCCTGGGGCTGGTCAAGGATGAGATGCAGAACTTTCGCAGCCTCATCCAGAGCCATGACTACATCAGCTTAAGGATGCTTTGTCATAGTTGGGTAACATTTTGCATTTTTATGGGTACTTAAACCCAATAAGGAGTAAAAATGTCTATTTTTAATCCTATCCCAAGCATGAACTAGGATGGCGGAGGAGGTGGTGAGCAAGATGGCGGCCTTGGATGCCATTGGCCTAGCCTTTCTGATGGCGAATTTCAACTTCTCCCAATTTGATGCGCTGGTCTTCACCAGTCTGCCCGCGATCCTTGGAGGCGTCTCCTTGAGTTGGGTCGTGCCCAGGCTGTGCAGAAAGTTTGGGCACAGGATTGTGATGAAGTCCTGCATCCTCTACTACCGGCTTTCTGGGTGCATCCTTGCCTTCCTCCAGCCTTTCAGTCCCTTGCACTCTTCTTTGGGAACTTGGGATCTATAGTAAATACTGGGTAGGCTTAGCGTTTAGGGTTCCCTAAAGCTAAACCCTGAACCGTGTTATGGTAAGGGTTCCCTAAACCCTAGACCGTGTTATGGTAGCTTAAACTACAGTCTTGAGCGAGATTACCCAGGTTTCCTCGGCATCCCGATGCCTTTGATCAGCTTGCTCTTCCACCTTCCGCTGTCTGGCATCCACGCCGTGGGGCAAGGTATTGAGATCCGCTTGATCCAACAGGAGAACAATGCCAAGTTCCAGGCTTGACATAGCCATGAATTTTTGGAGCCGTTATACAGTTGTTTCATGGACCGCATACGATGTCTCATGGTTTGAGAAGGGTTTTGGGAGGGTTGTGTACGCTCTCAAAGGTTTGAAGAGCTTCTGCGGCAGGGCTTTTGCAATGTGGCGAGGACATGCGTCATTCTTCACTTCGAATTTACAACCTCAAACCCTAAACCCTAAACCTTAAACCTTAAACCCTAAACCCTAAACCCTCAACCCTAAACCCTAAACCCACCCAAAAACTAAATCCCAAGCCCTAAACCCCGAGCCCTAGACCTCAAACCCCAAGTCCTAAACCCCAAACCCTAAACCCGAAACCCTAAACTCCAAACCCCAAACTCTAAACCCTCAGGCCACAAAATAGTAATCCTAGGGGATTCATATAAAGAACCTTAATAAAGGCCCAAGGTTTCTTAATCGAGTTCCTACATTATTATAGTACCCTTAAAGATCCCTTATAGTAACCCTTATAGTAGAAGCCAGAAAGTTGGAACATGGCTTTAGGAGGATTAGTGCTAGGATCCCTTATACTTTACCTTAAGGGCATGAGGATAGTCATGTTCCAACTTTCTGGCCTCTGCTATATAGACCCTTTTAAAGGCCATGTGTCAGATGTTGGGCTTCCTCTGCGGCTCCATCACCAGCGGGCTCTACCCCCAACTCTTCAACGCGGAGGCGACAAAAGAGGGTTTAGCGTTCAAGGTTTAGGGGTTGAGGGTGAAGGGCCTTAGGGTTTAGGGTTTGGGGTTTAGGGTTCAGGGTTTAGGGGTTTAGGGCAGTTTAGGGGTTTAGGGGTTTAGGGTTTAGGGTTTAGGGTTTAGAGGGGTTTAGGGTTTAGGGTTTAGGGTTTAGAGGGGTTTAGGGTTTAGGGTTTAGGGGTTCAGGGTTTGTTTGGGAGATTGCCACCTAGATTCATCCCGCCTTTCGAGCCCTGCGAGGCGAGCAGCTACGGCGAGAAGGTTCTCCCCTACGCAGTCTCAGCGCTCATCAACGCGTTCAGCATCCCAGTGTTCCTCGGATTCTTTACAAGGAGCTGTGTTTACAAGCCTGATTCAAGATGCCAGGGCCGGCTTTCCTTATGACGGCAACTTGAATTATTTAGCTCCTTCATGAACAACGCTTAGGTTCCTGTTCGTCACTGGCCCCTTCATGCTGGCAGAATGCGAGAAGGTGGACAAAGAAGCGTCTGCGAAGGCAGGATTTGGACATCCTTGAGCTGAGGGATGTGGGGCTTTCTCGAAACGAGGGGTCCGTGATGACATCTATTATCCTGTAAGCCACTTGATTCCGAAACTCCCATGTGAATTACACGGGATGACATCTTTCCTGGCACCGAAACGATACGCCCGTACGCAATGCTCCGAATCAGGCACTGTAATGAAGCCGGCGACCTCGATCAGAAGAGGATAGGACTGGCGAAGATCGCAGCGTTGCTCGAAGGGGCCTGGGTGTACGGTAAAACACAGAGACCGCTAGCAAACATCTTCTTTCTATTCTTCTACTGAATGCTGCATGCAACAGCTTCACTCAGCTTCTCAGAAAGTTCTCGCTCGTGGTGCATTTGCCCGTCCTGTGCAAGCAAGCCGGGGCCGCGATGCAGTCGGGAACCAGGGACGAGATTGCGGCAAGATGTTCGATGCGGTGACTTTCGCCACCATTCTTCGAGTTCACTTGGTTTTCAATGGCACGGCAAGACGCATTGCCAAGAAAAGTCGCGCTTTTGCAGGCCTTCTGTCGCTTGCTTGTGCGCGCACAATCTCCTCAGCACGTGCCGGTTTAGGGTTTCGGGTTCGAGGATGATAGGGGAGTTTCCAAAAATAGGGGACCCCAATATAGTACCCTAAATAGTCGGATCCTTTTTTGTAAGGACCCCAAAATAAGGTAACCCCCATTTTCGGAAACTCCCATAGATCTAGAATGCTCACATGCACAGAGGGGCTGCGATGTGTAAGCTAGCCATCATACGCATGCGCATGCATGCACCTGCAAACACATGGTTACGGAAACATACTGTTGCGCACCTAATGTGCTTAACATGTAACTATACGTACGTGCATGTATGCATGCAGACTTACAGACCTGCGTACAGAATCCGTGCAGACAGTGGCAGAACAGACAGATAAAGAAGCGGCAGATATGCAGGCAAGAAGCTTAGCCCCCCTGAGCTTTGCTCGAAGTGGATTTTTTGCAGCTTCGGGGTCCGTGATGGAAATTAACAAAAGGACAATGCATTAATTGACTAGGACCACTACGATCACTACCACTGCTGATGCTACTTGCCGGGGTGGAAGGCTGCAAGTTGTGGTCTTCACAGAGTCTCTGGACTGCTCTGCAAAGCCAACTCAATGACTACGGTTGATGGACAAAATCCTGCACTACCCTAAGGACCCCAAACTATGGGAATTACGGTATATTCCTTATTATGGGTAATGCAGGATTTTGTCCATCAACCGTATCTAGCCTGAGCATCCAAGTGTTTTGCAATTGGTGTGTGGTAGCTCGAATCCATCCCCTAGCCCATTGGGCCAAGCCCCAAATCGCCCTAAAAGTTATGTTCTTCCCAAATCCAACATCCAAAATTGCTGAACCCCGAGCTTGAGCCCGAAACCCTAAATCCCCAACCCTCTGGGCCTTTTTGCGTGAGTTTGCATGCGTTTGGAGTGCACCGACAGGTCCGAACAGCCACCCAAAAAATCCCTAAACCCTAAACCCTAAATCCTAAACCCAAACCCTAAACCCTACAACCAAAGCAGGATCTGCGCTGGACGGGCTGCTCTTAGTTCATCTGGCCATGCAGGGCCAGCGTCTGGGCATCGTGGGCAGCCGGGGGCCCCAAGGGGGAGCTGGCCGGATTGTTGGCACAGAGTTAACCTACCAAAACCTACAAAAAAGTAGGGTCCCTATAGATTCCATATTAGGGTTTATAATCAGAACCTACAAAAAGTAGGGTTTGGTGGTAGGTTAAGGTAGGGCTCAAGGGATTCAGTTAAGCTTAGGGCTTGCAAGGGGGGGGGTTATAGAAGTTCAGGGTTTAAGAACTATAGGGTTTCCATTCGGGTTTAAGGGTTTAAGTTTAAGGGTTTAAGGGTTTGAGGGTTTGAGGGTTTGAGGGTTTGAGGGTTTCGGGGTTGGGGGCTTCAGAAGGCTTGTGCCTCGACCTTGCAAGCTGCCAGTAGTTGGTGAGACGTACGTATAGAGGCTTAGATATTTCCCTAAACCCTAAACCCTAAACCCTCAACGTAAAATTACCAATAAGTACTATTTTGCGGGTTCCTTAGTATAAATATTATAGTATAGTGGGCCCCTATTCTTATTATTAAGACCCCTACGGTACGTCTCCTTGCAGGACTGGCTTTAACATCAGATGCTCAGTGAGGCTTTCAGCGTTGAGCCGTTCCTCCTCACCTAAACCTTCCGCTTAAGCCTCCACCTGTACCCTGAAACGTGCCTCAGAACGCAAGCCATACATTAAGCATTACTTGTTCATGACTACTTGAAGGGGCAGGGGACTTAGTAAGTAGGTTAAAAGTAGAGTTATCCCCTTCAAGTACTAATAATCGCCAGCCATTACTTATTCATAAGGCTCACCAATGCCCGCACTGCACCTAGGCCGCAGCCTCTTTGACTTCGTGACTTCTTTGCCGGGCTACGGCAACGCCACCCGCTTCTTCGACTCCTCGGCGCCCTGCGGGGGGTTTAGCTTTCGGGGTGAACGGTTTAGGAGTTTGTGTCTCGCAATTCAGGAGCTTTGGAGCTTCGAAGTTTAGGAGTTTAGAGTTTAGCATTAGGGGTTGCAGGGGCGGTCTGATTGCTGTGTGACGGGCTTAAGCCTGCTCGCGTAATCGCAAGTCTCGCTTGCCGCGCTGTCCTCTATCGAAGATGTGTCAAGCTTTTCGTCTGACGCAAATACGCAGCAAATCCCGCAGCATCCCACGAAATGGTACAGCACTCACTCGAAGCAATCACTCGAACGGAACCAGAACACCCCAAAAGAAGTCCCCGAATATCCTCGCATGCTGCTGCAGTCGTCCTACGAATCCTATCTCCAGAGCAAAGACTACGGCTTCACGGATGCCACGCCAGGGCTCCCTTGACTTTGTTTCAGGCTGAGCGATCAGAGTCTACAGGTAACAGAACAGAGATCTGAGACATTGGGGGGGAGGGGGGGGGTTGAGCCTAACAGCAGAGCCAAAATGCTCTCGAAGTAATTCGCCAGTTCAAGCCTAAAAGGGTCGCATAGGATCCCTGCGCGAACCAGAGAGCCCAATACCCCTTAATTAAGGAATATAGCTTAAATCATAATATGAAGCCCCTTATAATTTAAGGTATATTGCTTAATTAAGGGGTATTAAGCTCTCTGGGTAACCATACATTTCCAAAGTCAGCAGCCGTGGAGGCCCTTTTGGCTTAGTAAGTCTACTTAGTATCCCCTAGAAACCATATTATAATTCCCCATAACCCACCTTACTAACCCTACTTACTAAGTCAAAAGGGCCTCCAAGTAAGAGGGTAGCTTAAATTAGATCTCTTAATCTTTAAACCCTTGTAGAACCCTTAAAGGACTAAGGAACCCTTAAAGGAACCTAACCCTTAGAGGAGCCCCTTCGAAGTAAGCTGCCCTACTTACTAAGTCAAAAGGGCCTCCAAGCAGCCGCGGTGTCAGGGCTGTCATAGTCGTCTCGTGGGAGGCCTCGAGACCCAACCCTGAAGTCGAAGGCCTGGGGTTTAGGGTCTAGGGTTTAGGGTTTAGGGTCTGCGAGTTCTTAATCCCTTAACTTCCGAACCCCCGAGAGTCAACTGAGCACTTGGGGGGACCCCCAACCCTGAACCCTAAACTCTGTACCCTGAACCGTAAACCCTAAACCCCAAAAGCCTAACCCCCCAAACAACGCTGAAGCCTAAACCCTAAAGCCCCAAACCATCCTAACCCATAAACCCTAAACACCAAACAAAACGCTAAACCCCAACAACCTTAGACCCTAAAGCCCTAAATCCTAAACCCTCAACCCTTATACTGCTGTTATAGAAACTTGTAGATCCTTAAAAAGGAACCCTGCATTTCTAGCGGCACCCGAGCCCAGGCTCTTCGGCGCCCTTGAGGCCTCAGCGCGGGAGGGCGGAAGAAAGCTTGGAAGCAACGGGGTTTTGGGTGGGGTTTAGGGGTTTAGGGTTTAGGGGTTTTAGGGTTTTAGGGTTAAGGGCTTAGGGGTTTCGGGTTTAGGGGTTTAGGGGTTTTAGGGTTTTAGGGTTTTAGGGTTTTAGGGTTTGGGGTTTGGGGTTTTGGGTTCAGGTTTTGGGTTGATTCCTCGAAGGGCTCTCTTAAGGATCCTCTCTTCAAGGTACCACAGGTGTTCTAAGGTTCTGTGAGGGGTTCGTTGAACAGTGCAAAGTGGCTTCATAAGGGATCTACCTTCTTCGGCCCCGAAGCCCTATTCTAGCTAGGGTTGTTAGGGCTCCTACATTAGACCTCTCAAACCCCATAATCCTTTAAGCACCAAAAAAGTGCATACATACATATATATATATATATATATATATATATGAATACATCTACGTCTACATCTGCATATACACACATGCACGTGTGTGTATATGTATATACATATACACATACATATACCTACACTTTGATAAATAGTTCTCTAGAGCCAGAAACCGAAAAGACGAGCTCCGTCGATGCGGGAGGTGAAATCAGCCGCGGTCTGCCCCAAGGACCTGGAGACTCCCCAGGCGTCGCGAATTCTTGGGGCCCCAGGGCCTAGGGTTTCAAGTTCAAGGTTTGGGGTTTAAGGATTCTCAAGGGTTTTTTTGTTACAGCTTTTTTTTATGGGTGTTTAGGGTGTTTTTTCTGGGTTTCTGCTGCTTTGCTTTATGAACTTTTATGGTTTTAAGGTTGGAAGGTTTGAGGGTTTGAGGGTTTGAGGGGTTTAGGGATAGAGAGACTTTGCGTCTTCCCCGAAAGAACCCTGCAACCCTGGAGCCCTGTAGCTCGAGGGCTTAGGGTTTAGGGTTACCTAAACCCTACAGCCCTAAACCCTAAACCCTAAACCTAAACCCTAAACCCTACAGCCCTAGAGCCCGAGAGCCCAACTCAACGCCTCAAATCGCTGGAACCCTGCCCTGATAAGATCCTACTTGGAGGCCCAGGGGACTTAGTAAGCCCGTAATAGGGGTTCCTTAAAGGGATCTATAGGGTTTAGGGTTTAGGGTCTACTGGGAGGGTCATTCATGGGACTTAGTAAGTAAGGTTATAAATAGGTTATAATTAGGACGATAACCCCGCTTACGGGACTTATAACCCTAATTATAACCTACTTACTAAGTCCCATGATCCTCTAAGTACCCCTAAACCCCCTCATAGAATCCTTGTAGATCCCTTTTAAAGACCCCTTTTGAGGAACCCTTTAAGGAACCTACTTGCTAAGTCCCATGATCCTCTAAGTATAGCCCCAACGGCGCCCGACTTAACCCTGTGGGCATGAACTCTGTGACGCGGGCGGCCAGGCCGACTACGACTGGCAAGTGGGAGCGGAAGGCCAAGGGTGCTAGGGTTGCTAGGGTTTCGGGTTTAGGTTTCAGGGGTTGGGGCTTCGGGTTACCTAGAGAACCCAATATCCCTTAATTAAGGATACCTTAAATCATATTAGGGATCCTATTATAATTTAAGGTATATTCCTTAATTAAGGGTTATTGGGATCTCTGGGTAGCGTGTAGGGTTAGGCTTCAGGGTTTTGGGTTGAGGGTTTAGGGTTTGCCAAGACCCTGAGATCCTCAAGCCTTGAACCCCAGGGTCTCTTGGCTTGCGCTCGTGAGGTCAGAGCTGACAGCCCGTAAAGCCTCCACAGGAACCAGCTCCCGGAATGCTTGGCCAAGTGCTTATTAGGATTGTTTTTTGTCACTATAGTAGTACCCTTGTTCTTACTATTCTCATTGCATTATCATGATTTCTATATACATGTCTACTGTTCTTTCCTCTCATTACTATTCCTCTTCTTCTCATGCGATTCATTATTGCTGCTGTTATTGTGATATGATGGCTGTCCATATGATTTTTCTATAAAGTTGCACATTGCAGCTTCAGCCGCTGTTATAGCCGCAAAAGCTTGCATGGGCTGTCACGCAGCTTTCCTGCAAGGCGGAGGCTCCGTATTCCGACAGCTTGAGGCGCGGCTCCCTCCCCAAGCAGCTCAACTGCAGTGCTTTTGAGCTCTCGAGACATGGGCTTAGGGCCTAGGTTTTAAGGTTCATGAGCGTTGTGTGTTCTTGAGGCTCAAGGTTGATTCAGTTAGCAGTTAGCAGAATGGTATGGTATGATGATGAGTGTAGTCATGAAAATATTTGTGTAATACATACACAGTAATTATGGGTGAACCCCCAACCCCTCCGGACCCCGAACAGTCCCATGAGCCTTTGTGACTGCCGTCAAGGAGTCAGTGTGCCTCTGAATTCGCGACCTTCGACCCAATCACGATTGCAGAGCCGTTTGTCCTCGCGGGAAATCCAAAGCCTGGGTAATATCAGACAAGAAGTTCGATTGTAGAACCCTTGTTATAGAACCCCGAATTCTAGCACCCGTCTTGTAAAGCCCGCGGAAGATCGTGATGTGACGTCCTTGCGAGTCTTCGGGGATGATATCCTGCCCATTCCTCGGAAGATCACCGTCAACGAAGCAAGATTTCTCGAAATTACCAAGCTTTCCGGGGTCCTTTTCATGTTTATACGGATACACTCATCCTTAACCGTTCAATCGCTCTTAAACTCGACGAAAGGGCCTTGCTTTAGGTGGAAGCTGGCGGCTGCACCGGCGACTGGGATGTCGTCATCCACCTGAACCTGGGTTCTTGTTAAGGAATTCAGTTTAAGTTACCATAATAGTGATCTATAGTACATAAGTTACCATGATAGGGATCTAAAGTACATAATATGGTTTCCTTATGATGGCATTTTAATTTGAATCCCTTAACAAGACCCCAGGAACATGTCGGGACCTTCGACCTCCATTGCTGACATCAAAGGAGATCCTGACCTCCGCTGTTGTTATCGTGGGGACCGACTTTAGTAGGGCTGCTATCAGGGCCCAGAGAACCCAATATCCCTTAATTAAGGAATATACCTTAAATCATATTAGGGATCCTATTATAATTTCAGGTATATTCCTTAATTAAGGGATATTGGGATCTCTGGGGGTACAGTTCGATGACTATAAGGATTGCTAAAGATTTCGAGAACAGTTTACTATGAGGTATTATACCGCTGCTGTGCGAGAACTCTGAAGTCAAGCTCAGGTTCCTGTCACATTTCTTGGTTCTTCCTCAAAGCGGTCCAACTGCAAGGTAACTGCTAAAGACACAACCTTAAACCAAAAACCTTGAAAAACAACCTCATTCTTACTATTCTCATCGCGATTATAGTCCTTGATGTTAGCATTCTCATATCGGTATGATTATGAGATGCCAGATTGGAGGGTTTAGGGCTATTGAGAGGAGCCGCAGACATCAACGTGAAGCTGATCCCAGAGGCTGGATCCGTACTTCTTTGACACTGCGGTGCTGCAAACCCCTTCAGATATGTTCAGGAGTCTGGGGTGCCCTGCATGCTGCTGCTCCTGAATTCCTTGTGTCATCGTTCCGTGGCTTTGTTCGAAAAGCTAGACCCCAAACCCTAAACCCTAAACCCTAAAAAAACAAGGCCCTATCCGTGATTTTGTCGAAGCAGGTGAACAAGCTGCAACGTGGACTCAGTTGGACAAGCTCCCGAGTCTTATGGTCTGGAGGCCGGGAGACGCGCTTGTAAAGTCAACGTACCTTCAAGGGCTCCTTTAAGGGTTTCAAAGGTTCCTTGAAGGGGCCTCAGCGAGAGATGGCATTCTTGAGGATCATCAAGCCATTCGGGGTGGCTGCCTACCATGGCCACATCGTCAAGCCCCAAACCCTAAGCCCCAAGCTTTAAGCTGTTCCAAAAGCCTTAAACTCTAGTTCCCCAAACCCTAAGCCCCCTGAGGCCTAAACCCCAAGCCCCCTTAACCCTAAACCTAAACCCAAAAGCCCTAAACCCTAAACCCTCAACTCGAGTTCCCCAAGCGCCCAAAGTTGCCTTCACAGAAGTCCTTGAGGATGTTTGACAAATTGCCCTCAAAGGAGCCCATAACGGCACATTGAAGAGTCCCTTGAAAGGGCTCCCTTAAGGGCTCTTGAAACGGTTCCTCGAAGGGGCCCTTGACGGTACCCTGAACCCCGACATGCTGGGGTCTTGTTAAGGGAGTTAGTTAAGTTACCATCATTTCGGATCTATAGTACATAATATGCTTTCCTTGTTATGGTAACTTATAATAAATCCCTTAACAAGAACTCCGACATATGAAAAGCCTGGCCAGGCCTCTCACGGAAGCTGGGACTTCCACTTCCCACAGGCGGAGAGAGCGGTTTAATGTTCAGGGGTTTAGGGTCCAAAGTCTAGGATTTAGGGTTTAAGGTTTAGGGTTTAGGGTTTACGATCTAGGGTTTATGATAAACGGTTTAGTCGGTATGGTACATAGGTCTACCGAGATTTTTCTACGGCTTTAGGGCTTCGTAGGATTATAGATGCTCTTTGAGGGGGATGCCGTGGCGCATCGATATTCGGGCTTTGGTTTTCAACGACACTCAGAAAGCCTTCCAAAACTCGCGGGCCCCAAGACTTTAAAATCTTAAACCCCAGAACTCTAGAATCCTAAACCCCAAAAAGGCCTTGAACACCTCCAACAATAAGCCCCAAGCCAGAGGCTTCATAAGCCCCCTAAACCTTCAAGCCCTAAAGCCCAAACGCTCTAAACCCTAAACCCTAAACCCTAAACCCTAAACCCTAAACCCTAAACCCTAAAACCCTTCTACTCTTGTTTAGGTGGGCTGGTGGACCTGCAGGGTTTGGTCTATGCCTGGGTCTTCAACAGCACAGGGGCCTATCGACTGCCCCCACCGGAGGCCAGCTTGGGGTTTCGGCTTAGGCTTGGGGTTTCGGGTGGTTTGGGGTTTAGGGCTTTAGGGTTTAGGGGTTTAGGGCTTTAGGGTTTAGGGGTTTAGGGCTTTAGGGTTTAGGGGTTTAGGGCTTTAGGGTTTAGGGTTTTAGGGTTTCGGGTTTACCTAAAATAGGGTTTAGAATCGAGGCTTAGGGTTTCGGGTTTGGGGCTTAGGGTTGGGTCTAGGTCTTGTGTGTTGGGGGATTTCCATGAGTTTCGATTTTTGATTTCTGGTTCGGTGGAGGGGGGGGGGCGCACGTTGTGGCTTGCCGAGTGCAACTTGGCATGAGTTTTGCACTGTCTTGGTGGCTCTGTGAGATTCACAAACTTGTTTCGGTTTTAAACCTCTACTATATCCTAAAGCCCTAAAGCCCTTAGGCCTGAGCCCTAAACCCTAAACCCTAAACCTTTTCCCTCTAGAAAAGGAGGTCAAACAGAAAGTTTTCTCAACCCTGAGCCCGAAACCCTGAAAAAAAAGCCCTAAACCGCCTAAACCTCAAACCCAAGAGAAGCCCTAAACCCTAAACCCCAAACAACACCCTCAACTTTACACCCTTAACCCTAAGCCCCTTAAGCCCTAAACCCTAAACCTTGTACTCCACTCCTTAAACCTTAAACCCTAAACCTCCACCCCGAGAGAAGCTTGTCTTACGCCTTGGGCTCTTGAGAGGAACTGCCGAGCTGCCGCTGCCTGGACCCCCATGGGGAAGCCACAGATGACATTGCGCAATGTGCCTTGGCAGAACCCTGCAGCCCAATATATGACCTTAATAAATACCAATACGACATTGGGGGTTCCTTATTGTTATAATTAGAGTATAATGGGGCCCCAACAGCCTGTTCTAATTATTAAGGCCCCTATATTCAACCCTCAAGAGCAAGCCTGAGGTCACCTGGTATTTGTCCTTCGTCGTTGGATGGGTCTGGTGTGTTGGATTTGCTGTTTGAAGTTTTTGGTTTCGCAGCAGCGTCGAATCCTGAATTTCGAACCCCAAATCCACAGGTTTTCAAAGACTCGCCTAAACCCTAAACCCTAAACCCACTGTGAAGGCAACAGCTCGCAGCTTCTGCTGGCATTTTGGCTTGCAGAGTCTTTTGCGCTGTCGAAGGGAGGGTTTAGGGTTTTGGGTTTAGGGTTTGGGGTTTAAGGTTTTGGGTTTAGGGTTTTGGGTTTAAGGTTTGGGGTTTAAGGTTTGGGTTTAGGGTTTTGGGTTTAGGGGTCAGGGATTCCGGGGCCAATTTGCAAGGGTAGGAGGCTCGTGCTTGGTGTGCTTCGCTGAAGACGAAGATCACAAAAACCCAATATCCCTTCATTAAGGAATATACCTTAAATCATATTAGGGATCTAATTATAGTTTAAGGTATATTCCTTAATTAAGGGTTATTGGGATCTCTGGGATGTTTAAGATTGTCAGTCTCCACACTCACGTCAAGCATCTGCATCGGCGTGATTGTGCTTCGGCCACCGCCATCACTCATCACAATCGCTTTCGAACTCGCAATGCTCTTCTTCTTCTGCTTCATTTCCATCATCATCGCTGCCTCCGTGTCCGGCGTCATCTCCGTAATAACCATCATCGTCATCATCATCATCGGCAGTGTTAGTGCCTTTGCCCTGGGCCAAAAAGGTGGCATTGCGCTCTCTGACGCCGCAGTGGTCGACTTCGGCCTTGGGAGAATCCGCAGGCCTCTACACAAAATCCCAAGATCCCCCAAGCCCTAAGCCCTAAACCCCAGCATCCGAAAGCCCTGAAGCCCTCAGCAGGCCCCCCCCCCCCCCCCCAAAACCCCCCCAACCCCCACCCCCCTAAACCCACCATAAACAAAAAAAAAAAACATCACCCATCTCTCTTCAACCCTACCCTCAACCCTCCCAAAACAACCCCCCTTAACTTNCCCCGACCCCCACGTGGTGCACGCCGCCCTTGGGAGAATCCGCCGGGCCCCCCCCAAAAACCCAAAAACCCCCCACCCCCAAACCCCAAACCCCCGCAACCCAAACCCCCCAAACCCCCCCCGGGCCCCCCCCCCCCCCCAACAAAACCCTCCAGTCCTCGAGGCCTACAATATCCTAAAACCTTCAAAAAAAGAGCTTTTACCCTGTCTTCTATCCCTAAGCCTTAAGACCCAGTAAAAAGGCCTCCTTAAACTCTTGATATCCAACATCCGAAACCCTCAGAGCCCAAGACCTTTGAAACCTGAAGCCTTAAAGTGCTTCAAGAAACCTAGAGAAGCTGCTCCTTCGCGGTATACCTTCAACCCTACAATCCCCAAACCCTTCAACCGTAAACCCTAAACCCCAAAACCACTAAACCCAAAACCTAAGACCCCTAAACCCTAAACCCTAAACCCTAAACTCTAAACCCTAAACCCTAAACCCGTTTTTTAAAAATGCCCAAGACCGCTTAAGGCCCACCTGTCTTTCGAAGGCTGCCTCGGCCGCCTCAGTGGTCTTCTTCCCGTCTCGGTCCGCGAGTGCCCAGACCTGCTGGAGAGCAGAGAACAAATGGGAGTTTCCGAAAATTAGGGTTTAGGGTTTAGGGTTTAGGGTTAACGGGATCCTTAAAGGTTCCTTAAAGGGATCTATAAGGGTTCTATAAGGATCTTTAGGATTTGGGAGTTTCCGAAAATTAGGGGACCCTGATATAGCACCCTAAATAGTAGGGTCCTTCTTACAAGGACCCCCAAATACCCCTAATTTTCGGAAACTCCCAAATCCGTCTTTTCTGGGGATGACTTGGGGGGTTTTCTTAAGATTAGATATTTTGGGTGGTCATTTGGGGTTAGGATTCTTTCACCGCTGTCTCGAAGCCGTGGTTTGGGGGAGGAGAGTTTTGGTTTCAGTGGCTTGGGGGCGCTTTTGGGTTCAGGAGCTTGCCAGTGCATTTAGGGTTTTCGTGCCATGTCTCGGATTCGCTCGTCTAAAGCACTTCTAAAGCCTTTAAGGAACCTGGAAAGCATGGTTTTTGGGGTATCTCCATGTACCCTTAAAGGAACCTCAAAATCATGGTCTCTATAGACCCTTCTTTTTGTAGTATCGGGGGGTGGGGGGGGATCTGCGGCTTCTGAGGATCCCCTTCCCCACGATCGCCTACCTCGACGATCCATTTGCTGCCTGGCCTTTTGGGAGGGTTTAGGGTTTTAGGGTTTAGGGTTTAGGGTTTTAGGGTTTAGGGTTTGGGGTTTAGGGTTTAGGGTTGATCCATTCCGGGGAGGGTAGGATCTTACGAGTTCGAGCTTCGCCTAGAGATTCCTGGGCTCTGCAGAATGCATGTGGCTAGTTCTCTAAAGTAGGGTCCCCTTAAACGACCCCAGAGTTCTCTAAAGTAGGGTCCCCTTAAACGACCCCAGAAGGGACCCTAATTTCCAGAACTACTTAGGTATATGAATTTGCAGCTTGGGGTTTTATTGTCATCAACCGTTGCAAATACCAAGGCCACCTTCGTTTCCGCGGTCTTCGGACTCTTCTTTGTGCGCTCTGGCTCAAGCTGTGCAGCCTAGCGGTGCTCGGACGTTTCGGGTTTGGCTTTCAGGAATTAGGATTTGGGTTTAGGGTTTGGGGTTTAGGTTTAGGGTTTAAGCTTTGCTGCGACTGGAAGCAAGAAGGGGAAAAAACCGTGCTTGTGTTCGGTTTTGGTGTCCAGGACTAGGAAGGTCTCTACTGGTTTGTTGTTTAGGAACCTAGAAGTTATCATCATGAGGAAACTACATGATTTGCAGAAGATTCCTACTGTGGTAGCTTAATTTAGGTTCCTTAACAAGAACCCAGTCGGAGGGGCCGGGCACCTGCCGCATGTATCACGGAGAACTCTATGCATTCGCCCTGTCCTCTGCACAAACGCTCCTTCGGCATGGTTCTGGCCTTTGCGATACACTCTGAGCCAAACCCTATGCCCTACTTCGAGGATCATGGGACTTAGAAACTAGGGTTATCAATAAGGCAACTATAGGTACAATTAGTTGTAACTCCAATTAAGGTACTTATAACCTTACTTACTAAGTCCCATGATCCTCCTAGTATACCCGAAACTCAACCTCAACTCGATAAGGAGTGATTCGAAAAATCCAGCTCGCAAACCCAAAACCCAAACCCTAAACCCAATGCCGAAGCCCAAGCCCAAAACCCGTTAATATAGGGGTTTCAATTATTACCAATTTACATTTTGGTGGTTCCTTATTCTAATTACGGTTTTATGTACCCCAAAACCTTATTCTAATTATTAAGGCCCCTGTCTTATAGAACCTACTATAGACCAGCACGTCAGGTTGGTGTTCATTTGGCCACTGACTCGCATCATCAAGAGCCTCGTAGAGGAGTGCTGGGGTTGCAGTTTCCATCCTTGAATAGAGCTTGAGTGTTCAGGGGTTTCGTGATTACTGGGGTTGGGGTTTAGGGGTTTAGGGGTTCAGGGTTTGGCATCGGATGTTGTAGGGATTATACGGCCGTCTAATCAGATCCTTAGTGTTCTCAAGATTTCAAGACAAAGGAGTCGAATGGTCTTATTGCGGTTTAGGGTTTAGGGTTTAGGGTTATTGTTCTCATGATTTCCGAAAGACTGCGTGCCAGGTACTGGTACAACTAGCGCGTGGTTGCAGGGTTCAGTTGTAAGCCAGGCGACTTGCCAGAAAAAACCCATGCATACAGAGTCTGGAGGTATGCAAGAAAGCCTGAGCTGACTAGATTGCTATGGAATAGCTAAACCCTCAGTGCCGAAACCAAACCCCTAAACCCGATAAACATTAAAATTTCTAAAACTTAGACCCTGCCCACCCGAAGCTGCTCAGAACCTCATCCCTTGCGCAGGATAAGGAAGCTCGCATCAACGAGGCGCAGGGTTTAGGGTTTAAGGAGGGTCTGGGGGTTGAGGGTTTAAGGTTTACACTAAGCCCCATAAAGTTGGAAACCGGATTAAGGCCAAATAGTGCTGGGATTCCCTATACATTACTCTTAAGGATTGAGGCTATTGGGTTTCCAACTCTTAGGCTTCTACTGTAGGGCTTAAGGGTGTCGGGGTTTAGGTTGGTCGGCCCTTTCGCATGTGAGATGCAGCATATTAAACCATGAGTCCTGCATCCCTGAAGCCCAGTACCTGTGAATTACCACTTGTAGCTCTCTGAAGTTTAGCTTATCCTTGATTCTGAAAGTATGTGGGATCTGTCGTTCTGCATTGAGGAGTCTTCCTCAAGTACTAAGTAGGTGTTAGGCTATGGAGGGAACTGTCAGCCCCGATGCGATGAGAGCTCGGAACATCTGTCTTTGAGGCCAGCTGCCAAGTCCCCCGATCTAAATGTAGATCCCCTATTTAATTTGGGACCCTATACTACTAAAGGGTGGTCGATAGGAACCCGTTTTAAGGGGATCTACTCTTTAGCTCCTTCCAGGGGTTGTGGGGGCAGGTCATGAAGATGATGGGCATGCCTGCAGAAGCCATCACCTTTGGCTGGTATTTGACCTATGGGACATCATGGCTGCATGTGGGGGGTTTGGAATTGTGCATGCTGCGGATCGAGTGAAACAGGTGATGCAGTTTGGACATACTCCGGTGGCCTTGGGGGGAAAGCATTGGGGTGGGACGGGCTTTCTTGGCTGCCAACTGTACTTCTTGGGATTGTGCCATCGAAGCATCGTGCTAGGATCCAGCGGCATCTTGTCAGGAACGAGTTCGCGCTTCGCCTTTGCCGTCATGCTCACAGGGTGCATCCAGTCTAAGCCATTTACAGGTGGGTAGTCATTAGGTGGGTAGTTTCCCATAAGCCTCCCATGCCACTCCTATAAGGTAAAGGGGGTCTTATGGGAGTACTATGGAAGAAGAACTACCCACCTGTAAGGGGTTTCTATCCAGAGTTGTTTTGCCAATTAAAAGGTCTCGGCACGGACGCTTCAGCTGATGGCCATGACTTCTTGTGGGTGTGCCATGCCGCTCTGTGGTGCGACTTGCAGAACATCGGACTGCATGGGCATGGATCTTCCGAACAGGGATCCTGGTGTCCTACGCAGTTTTTGCAGGGCACAGCAAAAGCAAGATAGATCATCCTAAACCCTAAACCCTAAACCCTAAACCTTCCGATGTCACTGCCGCATCTTGTACGCCAGAAAGGAGCGGATGATGGTATCCAGGGCCACTTCGCACAGCGCCGCCAAAAAACCGCTGTGCGGTTTAGGGGTTTAGGGTTTAGGGTTTAGGACGAAGTGCTGAAGGCTTCTTGAAGGGTCGGAAGACTTGGTAAGTAGTTATGTTGCAGACTTATAAGTATCATAACCCCACTATCCCCCAATCCCAAAGCACAGCGTCCATGGAAACTTATAAGTATCATAACCCCAATTAGGATCCTACTAAGTCCCCGATCCCCCCAGTTGGGTGTCGCAAAGGAAACACAAGCAGTCATGACTATCGGTTGGGTCATTCCCCGTTAAAAGTGACTGTTACCGCAAAGGGGAATACCTAAACCCTAAACCCTATAGCCCCCTTAATAAGGCCCCTTTAAGGACAGTTACTGGGGGGGGGGGAATGACCCAAACTATCGGAGCGGCCTCAAGCTGGCTTCTTTGCTCCTGGACCTCCTGCCTGCGGCCTGCGCGCGGAGCAAGATGCTAGGTTCTTGAGTAGTACCCTTTTGCCCTTTTTAGTTTGGGGTTTCCTTATGAAAACTGAATATTAGGAAAAAGGTTACCCTTATTATGAAGGGCCTACTCAGGAACCTAGGATGACATGGATGCACTTCCAATAAGTGTGGTCCTGGTCGCCGTGCGACAGGCTGCGCACTGTCTCCTTGACATCCGGTATTCTGGCAGTGCCCACCACCCAGAGAACCCAATACCGCTTGATTAAGGAATATACCTTTAATCATAATAGGATCCCTAATATGATTTAAGGTATATTCCTTAATTAAGGGCTATTGGGATCTCTGGGCAGATCCCTGAGGGTTGGCCTTCCGTTTGTTCGCGGCAGTCACATCCGAAGACTTGAGCGAGCTCGGGACACTGTGGAGCAGATTCTCTGGCAGTTATGGGCAAGGAGATGCCATTCTGATGAATGATTTCTCGAGGCATACATCAATCCCAGCCAGATGGAGTCGAGTTACATCAGATTCGGCGATGGTGGGGAGACCAAGCACTGCGGACTGCGTGTCGAGATTGCGGTATTCAGGCATTGCCTGTGGCGCTAGGCCGTGGTGCTGAGTGGTGCTGACTGAACCCTTGACAAATCTGGAAGGACGGCGCTTCACCATGTTGTGTGTGGGCTGGAGAAACACCTTAAGCCTGAGCTTCGATGCAAACATTGGCGATAGCCATGGTGATCGACCAGTGATGCTGTTGCTGGCCTTGGTTTCGTTCGTCAGCTTAGGGCACTGCTGAGGCCCATCGTGTGCTACAGTGGCCACCGCTGCGACCTGCAGGCACGCGACAACATGGACTTGTTTCTTCATCGTCGGCAGTCTCTGGAAGCGAGTGTGGAATCGAAATGGTCCAAACGCTCATGTTCCGCGGCGAGATGATCTTGATGCCTTACCCTCCCAGCTTCCAAGTAGCAGAATTCGAGCAACCAGCACGTCCGGCATTGTTAGGCTCCCACAACTACAAAGGCTTCCATGCCAACAGAAAGCACAGGGTGGGGACACATCGTGGGAACTTGTAGGAATCAGGAGACTCAGCCTCCCATCCGCAACAGCAGTGCGTGACGCGCTGCAATGGAGACAGACAGTGGTTTTCGCAGCCAGCCGGCAGGTACTGCGTCAACAAAAGGGCTGGCACTGTGTAGGGTGTTGCCAGTTCAAGAGTGAATGCAGCTTCGGGCTGCATGGCTTGTCACCAAGAAGCGAAGTTTCTGCTGGGATATCTAAGACTTGGACGAGTGTTGTTGCCTGTTTCTGTGCATCTAACCCGCCCAATATCGCAAAAGGTTTCTCGGGACTGACTTTGAACTTGCCGATTGACCTGCCTGTTGCATGCCACGTCGTGTCTCAAACACCTCGTGACCAGCTGCAGCTGTGAACTGCAGCATCTGACATGTGGGTGGTTGTCAAAATTATGGTCCCTTTTTTGGGTACCTTAATATTAGGTGCCGTATTATAATAAGGACCCGAAAAGAGACCCTAATTTTGACAACCACCCATGTGATTGCGGAGCCACGTCTGGAGCCCAGGATTCTTTGGCTGATCCCCGCGGCCCTGATGACCATCATCTGCTGGGGGTCGGTTCCTGGGCCTAGTGCGGATGATGGGAGGCTGGCAGAGTGAGGGGGCATATCGGAGTAGGCAAACTTTGTCGTCATTGGCATCGTGGAGCCTTTGCCTTGTGACTCCAAGTAGATGCTAACATCTCTGATCGACTGCTTTTGCCTACTTCTCCTGCTTCCCTGCTTCATGTTTCATGATTGTCTCATCCGGTGTTACCAGGGCAACCTGTAGAGCTAGTCAAAACGTGTAACCTCATTTCCAAGCCAAAGACTGGTCAACCAAAAACCTATCGCGCAAGGCTAGGTTCTTGAGTAGTACCCTTTTGCCCTTTTAGTTTGGGGTTTCCTTATGAAAACTGAATATTAGGAAAAAGGGTACCCTTATTATGAAGGGCCTACTCAGGAACCTAGAAGGTCACAGTTCTTGTTCGGAGGACGTGTTGTCTTGCTTTCGGGAAGCCGAGGTGTTTCAGCACAGCAACAAGTTCGTGGTGTTCCTCTTCTTCTGGCTCTTCGGAATGTGCGCCAGGACCTCAGATGGAAAAGATGCCGCCTCTGCTGTGCTCCTGCAGAGAAAGGTACTTGGGTTCCCGGCGTAATGTTTGGTGTGCGGCACTTCTGAACCTTCCAGCATAGAAACTGTAGATCTCGCACTGTTGGATCCGTCGTGACGAATTCTTCCCAACATCGATTTCACCGGCAAGAGCGTGCAGTAGTCCTCGGTCAGTCTTCTTTTGGTTTGGGCGTCACTGTGAAGGCATTTTGTTGATGGGTTGCAGCCCCTTCGACTCCTTCCTGGCGCCCTGAAACTTCAGAAAGCGTCGGGGCAACCGAAGTTGACCGCCTTGCTGAGGTCATCACGCTCTGCTCTTTCATCTCAGTTTTCTTTGCCACGGCGAAAATGGCCAGTGTCGTGGGAGCACTGCACCTTCGCTTCCACTTGGACCGACATTAGATGATACATACAGGTAACAGCTACGGTAGGGGAGTTTTTGGATGGCTTCTTCCGTGCTCGCCGCAATGTGTACCCAGCAAACACTGACACAGTTTTGTTCCGATCGGCAGGAGCTGGTTCGTAGCAGAGGTGCAGCTGCAGCTTAGTCCGTGACACGTGCAGATTCTTGCCGACAAGCTGCTTCTGGCAGAAGGGAAGGGCCACTACTACTACTACTACTACTACCACTACTGCTACTGCTACTGCTACTATTACTACGATTACTACTGCTGCTACTACTAAGTACCACTGCTATGGGGCACTAAGCACCAGCTCTCCTCTCCCTGCCCAGGATCTTCTTCCTCCTGTACTTTCCCTACATGCCCCTTGGCCTTGGCTTGAGGCCTTCGAAGAAGATCTGGATCCAGGGGCTTATCCCTAACCCACCACACCATAGTTGCTTGGGGTTGAGCTTTCGTTTGACAAACCAAGAGGCTTGCTTCATAGGGGCTTTCCCATATTCGGATTAAGGTTATCTGGCAAGGTATCGTTGAGCTACGACCCTACCAATGGGAATCGCCCGTGCTTGATTTGTGTGTGTGTGTGTGTGTACTATGGGGCCTTGATAATTACCTATACTATTTTGAGGGCTCCTTATTTTAATGATGGTATAATGGGCCCAAAACCCTATTCTAATTATTGAGGCCCCTACATTACTCAAAGGTTTGTCACGGACTCCGGCGCGTCTGTCAACACGAAGCTCTTCGCATCACTGTCGCCGCCGGTGGCGCTCTCCATAGGCGATCTCTTGAGTAGGTTATCAAGATATTGGGATATGTTAGCGTCTTGGATGGTATTGGGGGTATTTGGGTTTGGGGTTCAGGCTGGAATTTTTCCTGGCTTGGAGAGACCTGTATATGCTGTTAAAAGCTCAAGAGACATCCCAATCGTCAGGGCAAGGTGCACGCTACCCCAGAGATCCCAATACCCCTCAATCAAGGAATATACCCCTTAAATTATAATAGGATCCCTAATATGATTTAAGGTACATTCCTTAATTAAGGGATATTGGGTTCTCCGGGAAATCACTGACTGCAAACCATGTCAATGTAGCCCTGAGGTTTTTGTGGACTGCCTGGATATGTGCAGCCCCTCCTCCCTCCCCTTGCAATCCCAAACCACTGAACCCTAAGTCCTCAAGCCTAAAGCCGGAATAGAGAGGCCTTAACAGCTACTTATACTATTTTGGGGTTCCTTGTTATAACTGTAGTATATAATATACCCCCAAAGCCCTATTCTAATTATTAAGGCCCCTATGTTAGGTCCTAAACCCGCAAGTTTGCCAGGGAGAGGCTCCTAGGCCTCAACCTGTCGCAGGTGCCGGCCTCATCGCTCAACTCGAGAGCGCTGGTGAAGGAGACCATGGGAGGGATTTGACCCCGTGGTTCTTATACAGTAGAAGCCTCAAAGTTGGAAACCCAATAGCCTCTATCCTGAAGAGTAATGTTTTGGGAATCCCAGCACCATTTGGCCTTAATCCGGTTTCCAACTTTATGGGGTTTACTGTATTGTATGATAATATGCTATGATATGATATGAGAGTGCTGGTGCAGGAGCTCATGGGAGAGGTTTCCCCTTACCGTAGACCACTGATTATCTTATATCTATATGGAGTTATTTTACGTTATATCGTATGGTATTGTATTGTATTGTGCCCTCTCGCTGAGCAAGGGTGGTAATTGGGATGCTGATGTTATGGCCTTTGAAGAACAAGGTGTTCAGGGGTCTACATGAAGCTCTATCATGTGATTTCTGCCTAGTGAGCATCATGTTTATGTTCATGCACATTGACTGTCTGATTTTAGGAAGCAAGCAGGGTCAGCTGTCAAGATCCACATGTTGAAGCTAGCAGTGCGTAGATGCCGCTCAACCCACTTTCCGCTTTCCCGCTTGCTGGAGTCGCTGCAGCGAACGCATTATTTCGCCTGGCGGCCATGGCATTTTGTAGCTTTGCTGTCCCCACGTCTTTTGATGTAGACCGCCGATTTTTGAGCACCCTATAAGAAGGATTAGAACAGGGATTTTTCAATGTGAACTCATGCCCTCAAGGAAGGTTTTTTTATATCCATCATGGGTCTGCATTAAGCCCGAAACTCAAAGCTTCACTCAGTGCCTTAAAGTTCTCAGCTCAGAGGGGTGCCTTTCTCAACGCTGAACGCTAAGCCCTGGACTCTTTGCCGCGCCTGGAGCTCGTGGAGTCATGGGTTAAAGGATGCATTGCACCTGAAAACACCTTAAACTAACGGTTGAGGGTTTAGGGTTTACCTCCTGGACCTTAAGTCGTTTAATAAAACTATAATCCAAGTCAAGGATGTTCAAATCTGCCCAAAGTCCCTAGACTCGAAACCCTTAGCCGTGTCGGAGGAGTGCGATTCTCATCCCCGAAGCTTGAAACCTAAACCCCAATGCCACAATCCTTAAATGCTGGATACAAGAACCCTAGACTTTGAACAGAGAGCACTTGAAGTTCCCAACTCGGAGGAGTGCGATTCTCCACCTTGAACGAGATGATCGACAACTCCTCCATGGCCCAAGTCCTGGCTCCTCGGTCATGCTAGGCTCATCGAAGGTTGTCTTTTCATTCCTTTTGCATTTTTGTTGGTGCGTTTGTCTCCACGAGCCGAGCGAGATTTTATTTCAGTGAATCCGAGGGTTTCGGGGCTTGGGAGTTTGGGGTTCAGGCTACGAGGCTTTGGGGCTTAGGCGTATACTGGGCTTTGGAGTACCATACTTTAATACTTTTTTTCTTTATGGAACCCTTATGAAATAAAAGTGTATACTTTTTTCTCCCTGGTTACGTAAAAGCCCAGTATAGGGTTTGGGGCCTAGGGATCACAGGGCCCCGGCCCCGAGAGTTCAGATCCACCCAGGCGATGCTCCTGATCGACACGCTACTCTATGCTGCACTCGCATGGTACCTGGACAAGGCCCGGAAGAAACCCAGAACCCTTTGCTCCAAACCCCAAGCTCCATGCGACGGGAGTCGGGGGGATGCAAGGCGTTTAGGTTTTAGGGCTTTGGGCTTCTAGCGGTTTAGGGTGTTTAGGGTTTTGGGTTTAGACCTGGAGTCCGTTTCCCCCTAGCACCAGCGAAGCTAACAGCAATGGTATCTACCTTCAGAAGATCATCCTGTTGAGAGTGGCTTTATACTGGACCTTATATGCCTCCGCACACCCTCAAAATTCAAGGCCATTCGACTGAATAGCTCTGCACGTCCACCCTAAAACCCTAAAGCTCTACAGCCGGAAAGCCTCGAAACCCTGAAACCTGAACCCTAAGCCCTAAGCCCTAAAGCCCCAAAACCCTATAGACTCCAAACCCCCAACGGCTCTTCAACCTCGCGCTGTCTGCAGGTCCTGGTCGTCGGCTTTGGAACCCGAGAGCGCTGGTTCTTCCCCTGCACGCGGCAGTGCCCCCCGTAAGCTTCTTTACGTGTAGTATGTCCTTTCTATAACCGAGGGTTTAGGGTTTAGGGTTTAGGGATTAGGGTACATAGATAGATGGATCGAGTGTAGTATATGGGTGGTTGTCAAAATTACGGTCCCTTTTGGGTCCTTGTTATAATACGGCACCTATTATTTAAGGTACCCCCAAAGGGACCATAATTTTGACAACTACCCATATATGTCCTTTCTATAACCGTACATAGATAGATGGATCGATAGATCGATCGATAGATAGATAGATAGTCGTATACACAGCTTTGGCGATTTACGGGGTTCTTGCTACCGGAATGTGATGTAAGTTCGCTATAGACGTATATTTATGTTGGCTCAGATTAAGGTGCCTTAATCCAAGGACCCCGTAAACGAACCAAAAGAAAGGGCAACTTCAATAAAGTTCCCTGACAGGAAGAACCCAGTGAATCGCTCTGAAGCTTCGAAGCAACGGGTGCCACGCAGAAAGCGCTACATGAGCCTGGATCCCAAATGTAGACCCTAAATAGCAGGGTTTAGTTGTTTATGGTTTAGGGTTCAGGGTTTAGGGTTCAGGGTTTAGGTTTAGGGTTTAGGGTTCAGGGTTTAGGGTTCAGGGTTTAGGGTTCAGGGTTCAGGGTTTAGGGTTTAGGCTCTTTTGGGCCCCAAATATCTGACTCTCCCATGTGTGACAGGTACTGGAGGCCTCAAACGAGCGTGATGTCTGAGGCCCGCGCGCCAGCAGTCGGTTTGGGGTTTACGGTTCAGGCTTGCGGTTTAACGTAGGAACCTGATTCAGAAACGCTGGGCCTTTAACCCCAAAATAGTAGGATTCATAAAAGGAACCCTAATACAAGGCGCAAGGTTTCTTAATCAGGTTCCTACACTAGTTCAGGGTTTGAGAGTTTAGTCAACAAGCTCTGACAGGAAAAGGCTTTTACAATCAGACCATAGCTATTTTCTACCAGAATTTTATGGGATATTCCTACGTGCTGACCATTAAACTCCAGATCCCAGATCCCAGGCTACGACACAACCGTAACCTTAAACCCTAAACCCTAAACCCCAGCCCTAATAAAATACCCTCAAGAAAGAAATATCTGGAAATTGCTTGTCTGTGTTTGTGACCACAGCGCGGCCCAGCCCGACCAGCACCCCAAACCCAAAATCAGAATGAAGTTGCAAAAGAAAAGCTTTCCACGGAATTTGTGCGTCGGCCACTTCCCAAGCGTTTTCTAGATGTCGGCCAACCTTACGCTGCAGGTTCATCAACAGAACAAGCAATTTGGACAGCCCAGCCCAGCCCAGCCCAGCCCTTTTTCTATCCGTCCCCACCAGACCACCGCCGCAGCCCAGCTCCCGGCCCACCAATTCCCAGAACCAAGTTTGCAAAACGGAATGTGTCGGTCAAAACTTTTCAAAACGTTTCTCTCAAAACTTATTGGCACCTAAACTCTTACCAATTTCTATAAACCCTAAACCCTAACCCTTCAACCCGAAACCCTGAGCCCTAAACCCCTGAGCCTTCAACCCTCACCCCTAAACCCTCAACCCTAAACCCTAAGCCCTAACCCCTAAGCCCTCAACCCTGAACCTTAGTAGGCCCTAACCCCTCAACCCTTTTAGCCTCCACGCCCAGCACCGTTTCCCAGAGATCCCAATACCCTGTAATTAAGGAATATACCTTGAATTATTTTTGGATCCCTAATAAGATTTAACGGATATTCCTGAATTAAGGGGTATTGGGATCTCTGGGTTCTGGCACAGTCGGAGCTCCAAGACCTCGAGCAGGGCTTTGACGATGCGCAGCCGCCGAGCAGGCAGGGTTTAGGGTTTAGGGTTTTTAGGGTTTAGGGTTTACGGTTTTTAGGGTTTAGGGTTTAGGGGCTTTAGTAATTGGAACAGGTTCCTTTAAAGGGGTTACTACAAGTTTAATATAGTGCGAAGAGCAGAGATTACAACCCTGAGCCCTACCTTCTTTAGGGTTGCTTATTATGGTTTCTCGCTATAGTTCCACAAAGAGGTCCCGAAACCCTAAACCCCAAACCCCTAGACCCCCCTAAAACCTGAACCCTAAACCTTAAACTACGCCGGAGGATGCACCTAAGCCCTAAGCCCTAAACCCCTTAACCCTGAAGCCCTAAACTTTCGAAACCCAGGGTTGGGGACCTCTGGTTGGCCGAAGCATCTTAAACTATACTGGACTCTGGATGTAGGTAAGGCGTAAAGGTTTCCCGTCGGTGGTGTCTTTAGGACCTGAGGCAGCAAAAGACCTAGCCTGGGTTCTTGTTAAGTTACCATAAGAGGGATCTATAGTAAATAGTATGGTTTCCTTACTATGGTAACTGAATTTAAATTCCGGAACAAGAACCCAGTAACGCCTTGCGGGTCACTTGGGTGAGAGCGGAGCTTTTCTCGCCGCCTTTCCCGTCAGCCCACAAATGCCACTTCCTTGGTCATTCGGGCCACATCACTGGTTCTGAGCATAATGTGCCAAGCCCCCTAAGCGCTAAACCCTAAACCCTAAACCCAACTCCCCCATGATCTTTGCACAGACCCCTCAACAGCCCAGGCACGAGGCCGTTCCTGCCTCGATGTCGGAGCAGCGCAGCATCCTGGTGCGAGGCTTTGTCTGCAAACTGTGCCTCCACCGAGGCCACCGAGCGAGAGAAGCCATGAGATCTCTTTGCGCAGGGGGGCCCTTTAGTTGGGTAGAACATGTATCCAGAGTACTGAATTCGCCTAAGTATACCTACAGTATACTATACCTTCAGACATTCTGTTTATGGAGAAGACCTTTGTCATAGTTGGGTAACATTTTACATTTTGATGGCTACTTAAACCCAATAAGGAACAAACATGTAAATTTTTAATCCTATCCCAACCATGAACTAGTATAGTATACTATACCTTCAGACATTCTGTTTATGGAGAAGACATCCTCCCAAGTCGGGGCTGGAAGGGGGCTGAGTGAGGGATGCAGTCAGGTACTCAAGGCCGGTTTGCATCGCCAGGCCAGTCTTCGGCCTTGATGTTTATATGGGAGTTTCCGAAAATGAGAGGTACCTTATTTGGGGGGCCTTATAATAAGGATCCTACTATTTAGGGTACTATATTAGGGTCCCCTATTTTCGGAAACTCCCATATTACATCATACTAAATATTATTCCCCAGGGCTTCCTTTCTATGATTACATTATAATGTACTCCGAAGAGCCCTATTCTAATGATTTTGGCCCTATAGTACAAGCTCCGGAACTTGAAGTTTAACTTGATTTCGATGTTGATCTCCCGCATCGCCGAGGAAATCTTTGCAAAGACTTCAAGGCAGCAGATGGCAAGACCATCCATGCGGCGCCCTGCCGAGATTCAACTCGTAGGAAGGCCTCTATCCCAAGAAGTGACGGGAAAGACCCGGCACCCCGAGCCTTCAGTCCTGACCATCTGCACGGAGAAGACAGCTTGTGATAATATGACATGAACGACACTTCGCCATGTCTGGCAAACCTGAAGCCGCATGCCCGTCGGTCCAATCCCAAGGCTTCAAACAGCAGAGCACCTCGCCTCACGTTTCCGAAAATAGGGGACCCTAATATAGTACACTAAATAGTAGGATCCTTATTATAAGGACCCCAAAATAAGGTACCCAAAATTTCGGAAACTCCGAAATCCAGCACCCACGGTTCCAACCCTTAGACAAAGCCACCGCCTGGACCAAGGTGCGAGATGCCGTCGCCCCAGTGCAAGGGGAGGGGAAGAGGGACGAGGTGAGGGTTTGATAGTGGCTGAAAAAGAGGGTTTAGGTTTTTTTTTTTTTGCGGAGGGGTTCGGGTGCAGTGTAGGGTTCTGAAAGACCTTTGTAGAGCCCTGGTTTTATGCCCTGAGACGAAGCCGGAAGGTTGGGGAGTGCATTTTTTGACTGCCCAAAGGTTTAAAGTAGAAGCCAGAAAGTTGGAACATCATTATCCTCATGCCCTTAAGGTAAAGTAGAGGGAATCCTAGCACGAATCCTCCTAAATCCATGTTCCAACTTTCTGGGAGTCACTATAGGGTTTAAGGCTTCGGGAAATGCTTGGCTTGAAGTGAGGTGAACATGAACCTCTACAGCGGTCAAATCTTCTGCCTCCTGGGCCACAATGGTGCAGGCTGCATTCGTGGCCGGCTCTTAGAGAGAGAAAGACAGAGAGAGAGAGAGAGCCCGGGAGCAAGAGGGAGAGAGCGAAAAGAGAAAGAACGAGCGACAGAGCGAAATAGCTATATGCAAGCAGCTGTCTAGAGGTGCATGCCATTGGGCCATGAGCCGACCCAGCCGCGATCGTCTAGGCTTGCTTGCCTAATCTGCCAACAGGCAAGACGACGACCATCAACATGCTGAGTGGCATGCTGCCCGTCTCTTCAGGCTCCGCATCCTGTACTTCGGAGACCCAGCGTTGCCGGGGACCCTAATATAGTACCCTCGATAGTACGATCCTTATTATTAATTTTTCCAAAGCGGTGTCGTCTGATTCAACAGTTTCTATTTCACAGGTGCAACGCTGCAGCTCCAAAGCTTAGTTTGAGGACAGAGCCCATAAAGTCCTGCTCTGGCCCGCTCATGTGGGAGTTTCAACAAAGTATGATTACTGTTATTGTTATTAGTTGTGTTATTAACAACTATCATTGCTATAGAACATCAAGCAGGAGGATCCCCCAAAGCCACGAAGTTCGGAGTGCGCCTGGTGAAAGGTGATGCGATCGTCTACGGTAAATCCGTACAGCGGGAGATGCACCAGATTCGACAGATTCTGGGTGTCGCTGGCCTGAACGGAGATCCTACATCGTGGCTTTATTTGGAGGGAGGTTTTTTGAGTAGACCCTTTGACGTTCAGAACTTCTTGTGAACGTGGTCAGAGGAAAAGCTGCATAAGTGTTCTGGGCCCAAACCCCAAGACCCTAGAACTGCTATGAACCCAAAGCCCGAGACCCTTTTAACATCCATAAGCCGTATACGCCCCACAGCCACCATCTCGAAACCCTGAGCCCTAAACTCTAAACCCGAAACCCCAAGCCCTAAACCCGGATCCCAGGTTTGCCCACAGCATGATGTCATCTGGTCAGAGCTGACGGTGCGAGAGCACCTGGAGTTCTTCGCCAAAGCGTGGCTTGTCCTTCAGAGAGGAGAGGCCTTGACTTTTTTTGGGGGGGGGTTTAGGGTTCAGGGGTTTAGGGTGTAGGGGCTTAGGGTTTTCGGGTTTAGGGTTTGCTTTTGAGTTGCCTTGCCTTTTGGGGGCTTAGGGTTGTTGGGGTTTACATAGGGCTTTAGGGGCTTAACGCTTTAGGGGTTTAGGGTTCAGGGGTTTAGGGTTTAGTTAGGGGCTAGGGCTTTAGGGGTCTTTTCGGTTTAGGCTTTGCTTTTGTGGTTCCCAGAGCAGCTATTGCAAGGGTCCCAATAGTTTTAGTTCCTGTATGGTGCAGGGTTCAGGATTCAGGGTGTAGGGTTCCATGCTTACGACAAGGGTCACGATAAGGTTTACTACCATAGGGTCACTAATTATGAGGATTACTATAAGAGTTCCTGTACGTAGGCTTTGACGGTTTACGGTGGGGGGTCAGGGGTTCGATTTGTAAAACTATCCCTTCACAGTCCCGCATGGTTCGACCACAGTGTAGCCCCCAAACCCCATCCAATTATCCAGACAGTTTTTTTGCTTGCATATACTTCTTGCCATTGGCCCTGGCCCACTTTTGTTTCAGCTAATCCCTAAACCCAAACCCTGTGCCCGAAACCCTGAACAAAAACTCGGGTTTCAAGCCGCAAAAGTACCGTAAGCCCATCTCCTCCAAGACTAATGCTGTTCCTTAGCGTTCTTGTTATTGAGGCCCCTAAAAAAGAAACCTATTCTAGGTCCCTAAAAATATAGAACCCTTTAAGGATCCCTTTCAGAGGAGCCCAAAACCCTGTATTCTAATTATGTTAAGGCTTTAAAGGAACCCTCTTCTAGAACCCTATAGTACCCTTGAAGAAACCCTCTTCCAATTCTTAAGCCCCCCTACTCAGCTCAGGAAAGGTGTCAGTCCGGAGCGCCTTGCAAGCGAGGCCTTCCGAAATCGACGGGCGTAAGAGGTTCGGGGTTTAGGGGTTTAGGATTAAGGGTTTAGGTTTCAGGGTTTCGTGTACCATGTAGGGCTTATGGTTTAGGATGTAGGCTTCAGGGTTCAATTGAGGCTTAAGGTTCTGCAAGGTTCTTCTGGTACAGTTTGCCTGCCTGGTTCTAGGGTTTGCAGTGTGTAGCTGATCCTTCCTGGCCACAGGTGGACGAGCTGATCCGCGACGTGAATCTCGAGGAGAAGGAGTTGCTGGGCTTTTCTTACTTTCCTCAACCCGAAACTCTATACTCAAATATCGAAAGCCCGAAGCCCTAAACCCGAAACCCAGATCAACAGGGGACACAACTCTAGTAGACCTGGCCTCTAGTGGAAAGTCAAATCGCTCCAAGGTATGGCCCTGGAAGTCTGCAGCCTGAAGGCCCTAAGCCCAGTCAACTCTAGTCTATATGTGTATACATGTATGTATATATATATATATATATGTATGTATGTATGTATGTACGTAATGTAATGTAATGTATCATTTCTCTGTCTTTCTCTCTCTCTCTCTCTATATATATATGGGTGTACACACGCTTACGTACATGCTACACATATGTATGTATGTGTATATTTTCTCTTTGTTTACGTACATTGTATCTACATGTGTATGTGATGGTGAATAAATAAATAAGTGTATATATATATGTGTATGTATATGATATCTGCATCTGTGAAGGCAGTGGATCCCTCTCTTCCCTGCTTTCAGGTTCGCCTTGGCGGGCACTCTCTCCGGCGGGCAAAAGCGTCGGCTCTCGGCAGCGGCGGCTCAGCCAAAGCCCAGAAGGGGTTGGGGCTTAGGGTTGTGAGGGTTTTAGGGTTTTAGGGTTTGATAAGGTTTAACGCTTATGGTTTGGGGGCTGAGGGCTGTGAGGGTTTAGGGGTTAGGGTTTAGGGGTTTAGGGTTTAGGCTTTCGGGGTCGGGGTCTTAAACATAAGAACAGGGTTTGGCAAGGGGTGAAGCTTATGGATTTGGGGATTTGGGCTTTAGTTGTTCTGTTCACTGACTTCTTCGGCATCTCGGGCATGTGAATAGTAGCCCCAACCCCAACGCTAAGCCTTCGCTCTAAATTCCAAAAGTCCTAAAGCCCACTCTAAAGCCCACTCAAACTGGCCCTCGACCCCGAACCTTAACCGTATTCGTCTTCAACAACCACTTTGACGCGAAAAAAGGGCCACAGAAGCTTAAACCCTGAAGCCTACAACAGCAACTCTTGACCCTAAATCATGTCCTTGAGTCCGAGACTCTGCAAATCCAGAAACCCGAAGCCGCACGCCCATTATTGAACCCTCATGAAGCACGTGGGTGGTTGTCAAAAATTAGGGTCCCTTTTTGGATCCCTAATATAATACGGCACCTAATATTTAGGGTACCCAAAAATGTTGCCATAATTTTGACAACCACCCACGTGTAAACGCCCTCTAAACCTGCAAACCCCTTACAAAACATGACCCCTTACAAAAAACAGGACCCCTTACAAAACATGACCCCTTAGAAAACAGGACCCCTTACGAAACAGGACCCCTTACAAACCCGAACCCTAAACTCTAAACCCCAAAACCTAACAAAAAACCCAACACCCCTTTCAAAACAAGACCCGTTAACATGAGGTGGCCCTGGGTGGAGGTTCCAGGGTCGTCTTCCTGGACGATGCTTGCCTGCGCGGTTTAGGATTCAGGGATTCGGATTTCTTGTGTTTCGGATTTCGGGCTTAGGATTTCGGGGTTTAGTCTTTAGGGGTTCAGCTTCTTTAAAGCAGTCTTGGGTCTACTTGAAGGGGCAGGGGACTTAGTAAGTTGGTTATAAGTAGGGTTATAATTAGGGTAACTCCATTTAGGGCACTTATAACTCTACTTATAACCTACTTACTAAGTCCCCTGGCCCGTNGACTTAGTAAGTTGGTTATAAGTAGGGTTATAATTAGGGTAACTCCATTTAGGGCACTTATAACTCTACTTATAACCTACTTACTAAGTCCCCTGGCCCGTCAAGTAGACCCTAAACCCTAAACCCTATAGATCCCCTTTAAGGAACCCCATAGATCCCTTTAAGGTGCCCTTTAAGAACCCTTACTAAGTCCCCTGGCCCCTTCAAGTAGGCTTGTAAGAATTCAAGGTTTCATGGCATGTCTGAGGTGTTTCGTTGAATCGGTTCGCAAGGAAGTGCATGCCTCGAGCTAAACCCTAAGCACCGCGGTCGCCCGTTTAGGGAGCTTCTGTTGCCGGAGAGGCGATGCGTTTGCGACGTTCGGTCGGAAAAGGCTGCCTGTTGGAAGTTGAGGGTTTAGTGTTGAGATACATGTGGGGTCGTCCATGCTTCATGACACATGCTTGAACTAGCTGTTCCACGTACCATCCCAGCTGGACATCACGGCTGATTGGAAGTAGAAGCCAAGAAACCCTTACACCCAAAACCCTACAGCTTAAGCCCTAAACCCTAATCCCTAAAACCCAAATCCTAAGCCCGAAACCTTAACCTTATGGCCGAAATCCTAAACCCAAGATCTTCAGTCCTAAGCGAAGGAGCCTTCCTCCGGCGTGGACCCTTACTCCAGAAGACAGCTATGGGACTGTCCCTGCCAGGGTTGACTTTTGGCTTGGGTATTTTAGGATTTAGGGGTTTAGGGGTTTAGGGGTTTAGGATTAGGGTTAGGGTTTATGGTTTAGGGCTTAGGGTTTCAAGGTGGTTGCTCCTTGTTGTGTGCTTCCCTGCGTCGTGGTTCAGCAACTGAACTTAGAGGCAACGGCAAGGCGGGTGGCATGTTGTATCGGTTTTTGAGGGTGTCACGCTCGGAGAACCTGCATCACAGCTCGTTGCATAGTAGTGCCTAAGCGCCTTGCCTTGCAGCTAACAAGTGGGGCGGACAAGAGGCACTCTCCCGACTCAGCACCTCGTCGCACATGCAACGTAGCCGCTATGGCTTCTGTATTTCTCCACCATGGTAGATATCCCCTCTACCTTAAGCCCTCACACCTAAACTCGACCCGCTGCTCTAAACTCAAAGCCCCAAGCCTTAAGCCCTAAACATAAATCCTTCAACTCCCAAATCCTGACCCTAAGCCCCTGAGCCGTAAACGCTAAGCCCTAAACCCTGAACCCAAAGCCCTAAACCAAGAACCCTAAACCCCAAACCCTAACCCCTACTTCTTCAACTCCCAAATCCTACTAATTAGGATCCGTTTTAGGGTACTTATAAGTCTAACTCACCACCCGCTTACTAAGTCCCCAGAGAAACCTTAGCCCCAAAGGAACCCATTAAAGCTTCTTTCAGGAACTTTAATTCCTCATATAGTATCCCTTATAAGCTTCTTTCAGGAACCTTAAACCCTTACAGAAACCTCATAGTATCCCTTATATCCTCATGCCCTTAAGGTAGAGTATAGGGAATTCCAGCATGAATCGTCCTAGATCTATGTTCCAACTTTCTAGGGTTCACTATAAGTCCCCCGACCCCCCAAGTAACCCATGGAGCGCTTGTGCTGCCTGCGCATCTGGCGGGCGCGCGAGCCGCCCTTGCTGACCGACGAGGAAGCTTCGGAGGAGGACGCGAAGAAATGTAAGGGTTTAGGGTTTAGGGTTAGGGCTCCTTCAAAAAAGGGATATAGGTTTCTATAAGAGTAGTCTCAGGGTTCGGTTTCTTTCAGAGTACTATAAAGCTTGAGGGTTTAGGGCATGGGGTTTTTAGGGTTTAGGGTTTATAGGGTTTATGGGGCTTAGAGGGTTTTGGGTTTAGGGCTAAGGGTACCCGAAAAAGTATAGTAGTAATGCCAATCAATATGGGAGTTTCCGAAAATAGGGGATCCTAATATAGTGCCCTAAATAGTAGGATCCTTATTATAAGGACCCTAAATTATGGTACCCCCTATTTTCGGAAACTCCCATATACCCGGAGACTCTATGGACCAAAAGGCCCGAAACTCAACAGAAAAATTTAGAAAATTCCGTGTCTTCAGCTGCTATCGAATCGGGGACAACCTTTGTGGTTCAAGCGCAGGATGTGGGTAGTTCTCTAAATGAAAGCCCTTATAGATCCTTAACGGGGACCTCACTTTAGAGAAGTCTCCCTCTGTAGAAACCCAATAGAAACCCAATAGAACCCTTTGTAGATCCCTTTAAAGGACCTCACATAGATCCCTTTCAAGGACCCCTTATAGATCCCTTTAAAGGATCCCCTTTAAGGGACCCGACTTTAGAGACGTCTCCATGTGCAGGTCTCCCCCGAGGATGCCTCCTGGCCAGTGAGCCGGTCGGGGCCTCGATTTCTAACATAGGGGCCTTAATAATAGAATAGGGTTCCTCAAAAGGGTGGCTTTTAAAGCGTTCCTTTAAAGGGTTCTAGAAGGGATCTATAATAGGGTACTATAATGTAGGGGCCTTCATAATTAGAGGGTTCCTTTCACAGGGGTTACTCTCAGGAGTACTATAAAGGTTCTATAATATCGGGGGCTTGATATCGAGTTGCACTCGAACGTTCTGCTGGGCTCTGGGATATGGGGTTTAGGGGTTTATGGGTTCAGGGATTTGTGGGTTCAGGGGTTTTGGGGGTGTGTGCAGGTTAAGGTTCTGTTTTGGTGCTTGCATTGGCCTTTTTGCAGGCCTCGCAGTCCGGTCTGTCACACTTGCAGGGCTTTTGCTGTTTTCACACCGTCGTCAAGGGCAGTGCGACAGCAGCGCCGAACATCCAAGAATGGACCGTCAGAGCCTGCAGCACCATTCTTTACACGAGGCTACTGTTCTTCTGGGCCTTCCCTGTGCTTTGGCGATGCTTGGCATGAGGTTGGAAGGTCAATTCTATGGTGCCTATATAGCCATCTCTAACCGTTGAGGCTATGTCTTTGTGAATCTGCTTGCGGGGAAGCTTCAATTTGTGTGCCATGGCTTCGTCCTAAAGCTCATTGGACCTCGCCCTAAAGCTCATTGGACCGTTTTGTCAGGAATCAGGAATTCGCTTCATAAGCCCGAAGCCCTACAGGCCCCCAATTCGAAACCCGTCTGATTGCGCCTCCCCCCCCTCTCCCACCCCGACTCAAATTTAGGGTTTGGGGCATTTCTTGGTCTTTCCAGCTAAACCCTAAACCCGAAACCCCCAAACTCCAAACCCTAAACCTTAAATCTTAAACCCGAAACCCTAGGCCCTAAAAGCCCTAAAACCTAGGCGGTTATCGCCGCGGTCGCACGGACTTGAGCGACCTCCCGGCAGTGCCAGCAGCAGACCGTCGCTCAGTGAGCAGAATGACTCAGAGCCCAACACTTCTTAGTTAAGAAATAGAGCCTTAAGTTATGGGTTCCTTGAAGGGTTCCTGTAAGGGTTGTTAAGGGGCCCATATACCCTTAATAAAGGAATAGAGCCGTACGTTAGGGTTCCTTGAAGGGCTCCTGTAAGCTGTTATTAGGACCCATATACCCTTAATAAAGGACTAGGGCTTAAATCATCATATGAACCCCCGTACGTGTAAGGCATATTCCTTAGTTACGGGTACTCGACTCTCTGAGGAGGGAGAGATAATCGCTGTGCCATAGGCTACCTGGTGCTTAGTAGGGAATGGGGGAATGGATCCCTATAGTAGCCCCTATAGAATCCCCAATAAAAGTCCCCAATATCCATTCCCCCATTCTCTACCAAGCACCAGGGAGTAGGACCAGATGCTTGAGCGAGCCAGTCTCTCAGCACTCCAGACCAGACACACGTAGATCCCAGCTTCAATGTTGTATGGAGTGTCAGTTATTCCTGGACACCGAAGGTCCTTCCGTCCTGATAGCAGAGGTTCTGAGCAGCGACTCGGCTTGGTGTTTTTGTGGTTCAGTGGATCTGTATCGTCCTGAGGCCGAAAGCAGGCTTAAGGGAGAGGCCCACCAGGATCGCGTGATTTCCTTCGAGTTTAGTTGCGCATGCTTTGGTTGCTTTGGGAAGATGTGGCTTTCTCATGTAGCTTGCAGCTCCGTCCTTAAATCTTGGAGGAATAGACTAACCTATAGTAAACCCCATAAAGTTGGAAACCGGATTAAGGCCAAATAGTGCTGGGATTACCTATACATTACTCTTAAGGATTGAGGCTATGGGGTTTCCAACTTTTGGGCTTCTACTGTAACCTATTCCATTTTTCAGGCCCCAGTGTTATCCGTGCTTCCGTCTTGGCTGAGTGAGCCTTCGTGCCAAGGGATGTTCGGTGGACATTCGGGCCCTATATGGGAGTTTCCGAAAATAGGGGACCCTAAATAAGGTACCCTAATAGTAGGATCCTCATTATAAGGACCCCAACGTAAGGCTCCCATATGATGTACTGTAGGCAGTTCAAATCCGTAGATAGCCTGTGAGTACCCGTCGCCCCCTACTCCCCCAAAGCGCGCAACGAAGCACCCCGAAACCCTGCATACGCCCCAAGCGACTACACCCTGAACCTCAAAAATACACAAAAGCTAAGCCCTAAACTCTGAACCCGAACCTCAAAAATACACAAAAACTAAGGCTTTATAAAACCCTAAACCCTAAACCCCTAAACCCCTCAACCCCTAAACCCTAAACCCTGAACCCTAAGAGCGCTAAATCGTATGAACTCCGCACCCAAAGTCTCACCGTCCCTCGCTCCCCGGCCCTAAACCCCAAACCCCAAAACTCTAAACCCTAAACTCTAAACCCTAATGGAGGAACCTGATTACGAAACCTTGGGTCTTTGTTAGGCTTCCTTTAAAGGGTTCCTATAAGGGATCTATAAGGGTACTATAATAATGTAGGAACCTGATTAAGAAACCTTGGGTCTTTATTAGGGTTCCTTATATGAATCCTACTATTTTGGGGTTATAGGCCCAGGGTTTCTTCATCAGGTTCCTACATTAAACCCTAAACGAGGCTTCGCGTTGCCAAGCGAGGGAACCACCGGCCGGCGGCCGTGGCTGTCCCCTTTACACCGGCGTCTCTTCAAGGTGCACGAGAGAGCCCAACACTCCTGCATTAAGGAATATAGCCTTAAGTTTAGGGTTCTTGTAAGGGCTCCTTTAAAGGGTTTATAAGGGTCTTTATAGGGCCCATATACCCCTTAATTAAGGAATCGAGCTTCAATCATGGTACTGGTATGAGGTCCCTTACATTTTAGGGTATATTCGGGTTTTCCTGTTCCTAATTCGCCGGGGTTTGGGGCTTTGGAGTTTTGTACTTTGGGGTTTGAGGATTTGAGGGTTCGAGGATTTGGCGTTGAGGGTTTTGCGGTTTGGGGTTTGGGGGTTTATGGTTCCGCGTGCAGGGTTGGTGCAGGATCTAGGGCAGTCAGTCAGTCGTTCTTGGTCTTGTGCTGAAGGGCCCGGCTTATGCTTTTCGTCGGCTTACCCTCGGCAAATAGTAGAAGGATGGACAACACCTTCCAACATTGCCGCGATTCGTGATTGTCAGAGCCGTTTGCGGGTTCCAACCCTCCTGCGAGATTCACGCGCATAGAGTGTGTTAAAGTGGACAAGCTAGATCCGTGCTCTCCTGCCATGAGCAAATTTGTCGCCTGGGGCCTGAGGATGAGATTCGCTATGATTGCCACGCAATTGCTCTTTTCGCTGAGCTCTTGTCTTTGCTTCTTGCCTTGGCAGACGCTCTTCAGATCAATGTCAAGGTCCAAGCTTGTGCGAACGTTGAAGCATTTCAAGAGGCACCTTCTGAGATGCCAATATCTCGAATGTATCACAGCAAACCGGCCGAATCTGCAACAAGTCTCCTGCATGGCTTGTTGGCACTTGCTGAGAAGACGAGACTGGACACTTCTATGCTGGATTCGGTTTGATTTGCGCACCTCAACTGCCGGGCAGGTGCAACACTGGCATCGCGGGTGGTCTGTTCAGGTTGGATTCGTTGGATTGTCACGCCTTAGATTCTGAGAATGGTCTCAGCATGTCTGCCTCGTGTCAGGAGTTGCTCACTTGCTACGAAGCCATCCCGCTGGTTGTCGTCTTCATAGCGGCCTTTGTTTGGACGTGTTGCAACCAGGCAGTGCAGTTTCTGGTTTCTCGGTGCTCAATGCCTTGTATCTTCGGCTGCTGTAGCCGTTGTTCGCTTTGTCGGCGCTAAGCAGGCCTGTCTGCTTGAAACTGTTTCTTCCGACAACTCGTTTGCTGCATCGCTAGCTTTGCGATGTTCAGTTTCAGCAAGCCAGGAACCCCCAGCGCCACCAGCAGCGCTAAATCCAGCACCAGCAGTGCCGCTAGCAGCGGCACCTCAACAAGCACGCGCGTCACAGGCACCGCCAGTAGTCCCACCTCACCAGCAGGGGCGGCCCCACAACTACCAGCCGCGCCAGCTCAACCAGCGGTGCCGTAACTACCAGCAGCACCATCTCAACAAGAAGGGGCGGCCCGCAGCAGTGGCGGCCCCACAACTACCCGCAGCGCCACCTCAACCAGCGGCGCCGCAACTACCAGCAGCACCCCCTCAACCAGCGGCGCCACCTAACCAGCAGGGGCGGCCCCACAACTACCCGCAGTGCCACCTCAACCAGCGGCGCCGCAACGACCAGCAGAACCACCTCAACCAGAAGGCAGGGGCGGCCCCACAACTACTTGTACCAGCAGCGCCACCTCAACCAGCAGGGGCGGTGCCGCAACTACCCGCAGCAGCGCCACCTCAACCGGCAGGAGCGGCCGCACAACCAACACAGGGCTGGGCGCGCCTGGCTTGACCAGCGCCAATCCCTCTCGGCATGCAGGGTGACCATGAGCACCGGTGCCCACAAGAGGTTGGACATCAGAACTTGACACTGGACTTGTTGCCTTTGGTGTTGCGGTGCTTCGCAGGTGAGGCGGGTTTCCAATGCCAATGGCATCATGGCTGGGCACGTGCTTCAAGCCGATTTGTGGCTGGATCCTCAGTCGCTCGATTCGGCCTGATTGTAGTCGACCATTTGCTTCAGCAAGACGCTGTCACATGCCTCATATGCGAACCCTGAGGCCCCAGGGAGCATCGCCGATTATGCGACAGCTGGGATTGGCGGGGGGGAACATGTTGTATGTGAGCATGCACCATGTCGCTCAGCGCCGCGGAGTTCAGTGGAACTATGTGTGACTTTGGCTGCAAATGAGGCCGGGAGTGATGAGAAAGCGTTCGGATTCGCGCTAGGTCCCACCTACCAGAGTTCCGAAATTCAAGCTGTCACTTTGTCCGGACGTGCACGAATGGTGTCAGGACGTGCGCTGTTGGGTCCCCAGCTGCTGTATCCGCTCATTTGAGAACCGAGGCATGCGGGCTTTCATTGCCAGTTCTTGGTTCCTATGGATGTTGTTCGCATTTTTGGACCTGTTTCTGCTGAAGTGGATTCCATCCTTGGAAGAAAGTATAGCGGGCTTTCCTTTTGACAGGTTTCTGCCTCTTCATGAAAGAACCACGCTTCAAGAAGTGCAGCTAGCAGCTTAGCTGTGGAAAGTATGGCCCCAGCAACAGGGTTTAGGGTTTGTTGGATTCTGCATTATAATGTCTGGGGTATAGTTGGTTTAGCGTTTAGGGTTCTAGCACCGTATTCTGATGGGCACCTGTTCGTGGTGCACTAGACGACCCTTTTAGGTTTGGGATTTTGTGGTGGAATGTAAGGTTGGGAGATATGCGTTGTGGAGGTTGACTGTGCCTGCAGTGCCCTGCTACTATTGCCCCTCTGCTTTGAGGGACTGTCAGGCCTTAGATGATTTACCCATGCAGTTGTGACGGGCCTACTCCGACTTGTTGTTTTGGTTGTTTCGAAAACAACTTCTCCAAACTAAATCAAGAACCTTCAACACTGCCGTTGCGCCGCTGACGCAGGTTGACGAAAAGCCTTTCACGCCCACAGGCCATGTCCCAAGCACCTTGGCTGCTTGTGCTGCACGGAGAGCGCAGGGTCCGTTCGATGCAAGTGAAGAGCCTGTCATTGCAGGTTTCCGACGATCCCTCACGCAGTTGTTTGACATTCAGGCAGGGAATGTCAAAGAAATGTGGATTGCACACCAGGTGATCACCGAAGGGGAACAGTTTAGTCGTCAACAAGGCTATATTACAGGGGCCTTAATAATTACCAATACTATTGTGGGGGTTCCTTATTATGTTTATAGTATAATGGGCCCCCAAACCTATTCTAATTAAACATTAAGGCCTCTACATTACGCACAACCATCAAAGCCAAAGCCAAAGAGCCTGTGCGCTTCACATCCAACGTTGACCATGTGTTTCGATGTCCTGCTGTCTGGCAACAGGTGGAGCACTTGCATGTTTAGTTTGCTTGCTTCGCACGAGTCGGTGTGCTTTAGAATCTTGTAAGATGCTGCGCATTCGGAGGTGCTCCGGAGAGTAACTATTCCCATCTCAAACATGGTGTGCATCAACTGGAGCAGCTTGGATGCTCCTCGGGGTCGCAAGATTCCGGCGGCGAATCGTGCACGACAATGTCATTTTGGAGGACGATATGCAAGTGACCTTGATTGCGGCCTGGTTGTGCTTCCTTTTCGCCACACTTCCGAGATGGTGGAAAAGGCTGCTTGATGTCAGTGCGCAGGAACTTTGGTATCGTGGTGCTGTACTTGTCGCACAGATCCGAGCCTCGACGAGCGCCTCTCAGACCATCCAGACTGCGCCGCGGAAGGCCCCACGAGGATGGTAAGCCTGAGGCGCTGTGGCAGGTTGCAGGTTGCCACAGGCGTGTACTTCGCTTGTTGTTGGAGGGTGGTGGTGACAAGAGCTGTGCTCCTGGCCAGGCGGAGATTGTCTGTATGTTGTTAGAAGGGCCTGGTGCCTACGACCCAACAAGTGGCTATCGTGAAAGCCTTGTTGCTGCACCATTGCTGCTGGAGTTTAACGTTCCGAGCTTCGTTGGCCTGGGCTCGCCCTCAGCTGCCCTGGACGGTCTGGTGGGTGGATGCAACTCCGTATGCGGTTTCGTAGCATTGCTCTATTGCTGGTGCCACCGCTGCTGTCCAAGCAGGCTTAGGAGGCTGGCGTGTGAGATTGGAAGGTGAGGGTGTGGAGTTCAGCCCGTTCCACGATCATGGCGCGGAAGAGAAAAAAGTGCCCAGCCGTTCATGCAGAGAAATACAACACATCAACACAGCTGGTTTGAGCAAGAGCACAGGTCACACTCAGAAGCAAAAACATGCAAACAACAGCATGTGCTGCAGCTGTAAGTCGATGGCGGGATTCATTCAGCCTTGTTGCCGTCCTCCTCATCGTCGTCACTGTCACCATCGGTCATCATCGTGTTCACGTTATTACCATCATCCGAACCGCCATCGCCATCACCATCGTAGTCATAGCCATGATAGCCATCACCAGCATTGTCACCATGATTGTCTTTGCCGCTACCATACAGCTCACGGTCAACCTCAGTGAGCAGCCTCACGGTGGGGCTCGGGGTTCAGCTTGCGTAGAATTGGGTGTTTGATGGCACATCGCAGCTGTGTGGACACGTGCTCTGATCCACATTAGACTTTAGGCTTTCTGGGCAAGTCGACACGCCAAGATGTGTCCTCCAACACTGGCTAAATGCTAGCACTGCTCTGTTTGCAGATTGTGCTGTTCAGGTGACGTGGCCCGTCTTCTTTCAAGGCGGCGTGTGTCAGGCGTGGGCACTGTTTGTTGCACTCCGAGGATTCCAGGGCTCATGGATGGCTGATCTGATATCTGTGTGCTTAAAGTTTAGAGTTTTTTGTTGCGGGTTTTGGGGCTTAGGGCTTCGGTGTCCTCAGTTATCCACTGCTTGTGATTCCATGTTCACTAGCTCAGTAGCCAATCTTAACGCAAACAGGTGAAGCTGAGGTTTCCTGACTTAGGGTGCAAGCTCCGGGGTTGTTTTGCATTTTGTGGGCAGACCATCGGTGCTGCATTTACGATGTTTTGAGCATCTGTATTCTCAACCCCAAACCGAAACCTAAACCCTACCCCTGAACCTTACACCCTAAATCCTAAGCCGTAAACCCCTTTCACCCCCGACCCTAAACCTTAGTTCCCAGAACCTCACCCATAACCCTTCACCCTAGATCTTCAACCGCTGGACTCCCGTGCCCTGTTCTCCCGAAAGCCGAGCTTCGAATGCCAGGCGCTGTTGCAAGTCTTCTCCTACCTGCAACTCGATGGGGTTTCACATGCGGGTTTAGGGTTTAGGTTTTAGGGTTTTAGGGTTTAGGGCCTAGGGTTTGAAAGGGTTTCATCAAAGTCAAATAACGGCCTCTGAATTCTTCAGTGCTCTTGTTGAATGCTTTATGAAAACGACCTCTCCTTAATTCGAAACCCTAAACCCTAAACCCCACCAGCACCTAAACCTCCTCCAAAACTCTATAAAGCAAGCTTGCTCGGTGGGGGTCGGGCGATGGATGCAAGAGTCTTGGGTTCATGGCCGGGGCTTTGGGCTTCTGAGGAGCAGCGTCTCGGCGTGGTAGAAGTGATGGTGTTGTGGTAGTGGTGGTGGTCGTCGTCTAGTCTAGGTGGTAGTATTACGCGTCTCATGTTGGCAAGGCAGCCAATCCTGCTCCACGGCCTGTTGCAAAGCCTCAGCATGCCGGAGGTGCGTAGGGCAGATTTTAGGAAGGGCCTGTTTGGTGAGTGTTGGGCAGCGGCTGGGGCTTATCTGAGTTGATAAATAAATAAATCAAAACATAAATATATATGTACTGTGTGTGTATTGTATTCTATCATATACTATATACTATAGAGCCTGGGAGATTGTAGGCAAAGCGAAGTGCATCGGTACAGTTCATAAAGATTTAGATTCGGGGCGCAGAGGCAACGGCCGCTCGTTTCAATCACCTGTCCCGCATCAGACACGCTCAACTTTGATCTGACTTGCTTGATGGACCTGTCGAATCGCACGGAAAATGGGGTTCGAAATCTTGAACCCTCCCCTAAACCCTAAACGCTAAACCCGTAAACCCTAAACCTTAAACCCCTAAGTCCCTAAACAACTGACGGTGGTATCCGATGATGTGATAGTCCCTGTATCAGAAGCTACGGACCATGTTCTACTTATTCAGGCCCTTACATGACCCTCAATCCCTTCATGCCGCCCCAGCGCAGGAGCAGCGAAAGGAGCAGCAAACATCAGTAGCGTTGTGTCTTGGCTGAATTGCTAAATCCTAAACCCCCTAAACCTTTAAATCCCTAAAGCCCTACCCCCTAAACCCTAAACCTCTATAAGCCCTTAAACCCTTTAAACCCTAAAACCCTTATCCTTATCCCTCAACCCTAAACCCCTATAAACCCCAA
Source organism: Symbiodinium sp. clade A Y106 (assembly GCA_003297005.1). Taxonomy (NCBI): domain Eukaryota; class Dinophyceae; order Suessiales; family Symbiodiniaceae; genus Symbiodinium; species Symbiodinium sp. clade A. The sequence goes on along the minus strand of BGNK01003192.1, from coordinate 29,266 downwards.
AACCGTTATCCTTATCCTCAACCTAAAACCCCAGACAGCCAAGAGACCTCTGGCCTGCAGACTCTCTTCGACTGAGGAACTCCTTGGGTATCGCTGCAGCGGTGCAGCTCAGACCGATCTGGCCCTTGAAGTGCTACAGGGGGGTTTGGGGGTTTAGAGTTTAGGGTTTGGGGTTTGGGGTTAGGGTTACGGGTTTTCGGGGTTTGGGCTTTAGGGATCTACGAGGTTTGAGGGCCGAAGGGTTTAGCTTCAGGGACCAACATCGTGCTTCTAGAAGAGACTGCCAGGGGTTTCTATAAGGGTACGGTAAGGGTTACTATAGGGATGACTGTACTTTGAGGGATACGAGGCTCATTAAAAGGCTCTCTCTAAGGGTTTGGGGCTTTACAACTGTCATGACAAGGTTTTCTTCAAGGCTTCCAGAAGGGCATAAGGATTATGGTAAGGGTTCTATAAGCTCGGTATATGTTAACGGTACCATAAGAGAAGGGTAGATTATGGTAGATTGGTCTGGAGCGCGTTTTTGTTGGGCAGGCTCGGGTCCGGCTGTGCTTTGCTCACCGTTGTGCAAACCTTTGCCTCTGGGTTCTTGTTAATTTAACTTAAGTTACCACAAGAAGGGAACCATATTATCTACTATAGATCCCTATTATGGTAAATTAAGGAGTGTAACAAGAACGCAGGCCCCAGCTCCCACAGCCGATCAGCTGCTGCCAGGATGGGCATGTGGATCTTCGCGGAGTATGCCTGGAATATCTTTGTGCGCGCCGACCTGCGCGCGCAGGCGCGTGGACATTCGCCCCGAAGGGTGAAGATGGTCCTCTTGGTGGTTTTCGCATCTTTACTACGGTTGATGGACAAAATCCTGCAGTACCCATTAGAAGGAATATACCATAATTCCCATAGTTTAGGGTCCTTAGGGTCATGCAGGATTTTGTCCATCAACAGTATCTTCCAGCCTGGGCATTTCAGGATCCTTGGGCCTCAGGCAATCTCTGCCGTAGTTGCCTTGGCGGCACGCGCTCCGCAACTCTCTTGCTTGCATGAGAGAGTCGAGTCAAGGCTTTTTTTTGTCAAGTAAATCCTGAAACCCTACCTTTACGTACCAAAACCTACAAAAATGTAGGGTCCCTACAAATTCCATATTAGGGTTTATAATAAGAACCGACAAAAAAGGAGGGTTTGGTAGGTTAAAGTATTCGGATCAGGGGGACAACGTTCGATCTCCCAGCGAGGAGACTTTGCCTTAGATCTCATTCATATCCGACTGCTTCAACGAACAGCTCGCTTGCCGAATATAAACCCTGAACAGCAGCTTTCTGGATCCTCCCCGCAAGGACATTACTTCAAGAAACCTCCCATATCAGGGACCTGAAGCTCAAAAACCTGCACCCCAAACCACCCAGCCTCACATTCTCGACGATATCCCAGAAGTTCTTACAAAGCTGGTATAGAGCTCTTCTAAGAATCACGCTTCCGGTGGAGGTCCTCCTCTGCCACCTAACCTACCGCAAGAGTCGCTTGGCTCCAGCACAACGACCGGTTTAGGCCTGCAGGGGGTTGAGGGTTTAGGGTTTGGGGGATTTCGGGTCGTAGGGTTGAGGGTTCAGGGTTCGGGGTTTAGGGCTGACGATAGTATGACTCAGGCCCTCAACCCTAAATCGTAAACCCTCACCCACATCTTCCAACATCCCTTGATTAAGGAATCTAGTTAAAGTCAATCATGAAAAGGATTCCTTACATGGTTTAAGGAGTATTCCCTAATTTTGGGGCAGTTTTTCAGATCTGGGCAAAGACGTTTCCGGGGAAAGATTCCAGGTCTCCACCTGCGGCTCGATGGGTCGGCCTACACCATCGGAGACCTCCAGAACTTCGCTCTGCGTGTTAGATGTTATTGTTTTAAGGGTTTAGGGCTTACAAAAAATTGTTTGCAGGGTGTAAGTCTTACAGATATGTGTTGAAGGGTCTAGGGCTGAGGGCTTGGCGCGGGTGTCCTTCCTTTGGAGTGCTGTTGGCTTCAGGTTTCGCGTTCAGGGCTCTCTTTGGTTGCCAAAACCATCTGCTTGTGGAGTGGCGTGAGCAAGCCGGCTCGGAACTTGTCCGAAGTTTTGCGCGCGAATGCAGTCTTTCAAGCTAGCTTCAAGTGTTTGAAGGACCAGGGTGCTTGAAACCTGACATCAACTTCATGTCGATGTGGGAGTTTCCGAAAATTTGGGGGTACCTTAATTTGGGGATCCTTATAAAAAGGGTCCTACTATTTCGGCTGCTATATTACATTCCCCGATAAGGAATAAAAATGTGCATTCTTAATCCTATCCCAACCATGAACTAGTCCTGAACCCTAAGCCCCCAAGTAGAAACGTTGCAAAATCATGAGCCCTCCTTACCTCGAGTGCAGACAATATGGAAGCCGCGCGAATAGCAGATTTACTCGCAACGTGATTCCTTAAGGTTCCATACAAGTAACTGTACTAGGTTAATATCCCTAAACCCTAAACCCTAAACCCTAATCTCTAAACCCTAATCCCTAAACCCTAAACCTTAAACCCTAAACCCTATACCCTAAACCCTATACCAACCAAAAGAACCCGATGTAGCTTCTTAACGCCCTCTTGGGCCTCTTGGGTAGAAGCCAAGGAATCACTTCTCGACGGACTGCTCCAAGCCGCTGCTCGATGCAGTTTCAGGTTTTGGGCCTGGGATTTCGGGTTTCGGGGAGGCTTTTGGGTTTTGGGGTGTTTCTTTGGGACCCTAAACCCTAAACCCCTAAACCCTAAAAAGGCTTAGGGTTTTGGAGGGTAGGGTTTTACAGGGTTCGTTACAGGAGCGGGAGGTCAAAGAGATTGGCCCCGAAACCCGAAGCCCTTGGGGACCTAAGCCTTTTTAGGGTTTAGGGTTTAAGGGTTTAAGGGTTTAGGGTTTAAGGGTTTAGGGTTTAAGGGTTTAAGGGTTTAAGGGTTTAGGGTTTAGGGTTTAAGGGTTTAGGGGTTTAAGGGTTTGAGGGCTTAGGGCTTAGGGTTTAAGGATTTAAGGGTTTAGGGCCCCCCGAAACCCTTTAACCCCGTGCCAGGGTGCAGGGCTTCTTCCACTGGAGCCACGCATCCATCGTGATTGCTGCCATCACGGCAGCCTTGCTGAAGTCCTTTGGGGGTGTACGGCGAAGGGTAAAAGGCTAGGGTTTAGGGTTTCAGATTGGAATAGGGCTTAGGGCTTTGGGTTCAGGGTATAGGATTTAGGTTTAGGGTTTGGGGCTTAGAGTTTAGGGATTAGGGTTTCCAGCTTTTGATGCATTGATGGCACGACGGCCAGAGATGAGTGAACAACAATCCTGGTCTGAGCTGTGAAGAAACACAAGCTCCTGAGGCCGCCAGGTTTAGGGGTGCGTTTAAGGCTTTTAGGGTTTATAGGGTTTATAGGGTTTTATAGGGTTTTATAGGGCTTTATAGGGTTTATAGGGTTTATAGGGGTTGATAGGGTTTATAGGTTTTATAGGGTTTTATAGGGTTTATAGGGTTTTATAGGGTTTTATAGGGTTTTATAGGGTTTTATAGGGTTTTATAGGGTTTATAGGGTTTATAGGGTTTATAGGGGTTTATAGGGTTTATAGGGTTTATAAGGTTTATAGGGGTTTAGGGTTTAGGGTCTGTTTTGTGGCAATCTCTGTGTGTGCATGCTCTGGCTAGCGGCAAAGCGCGCTTGGAACAGGGGGTTCGTGCCCGGAAGCATGCTGCACCACATCACACAGGCCGAAGCTTCATCGAACATTTGCGCTACTGTTGTCTGAGGTAATCGTCGTGGCCTGGCACCTTACCTCACTCATCGGTTCGGCCGGGTCGCTTGGCCATCTCAGGGTTCACCATTTTGGGGGTTCCTTATAAGTATAGTATAATGCCTGTATAGTACCCTTTTTGTAGCCCTTATATAGAGCCCTTTGCAGGAACCCTACTCTAATAATTAAGGCCCATCCGAAAGTCCCCAATGCCCTACAGCCTAAGTCCCGAAGTCCGTCCCGAAGTCCCGACTGGTGAGCATGCGGGGTTGGCACAGCCCTAAGCCCAAACATCCCTAAACCCTAAACGCTACTTAGAGGCTCATGACACTTAGTCACTAGGGTTATGATAAGGTATCCATCGTTATATTCAATCATAGCCTTACTTACTAAGTCCTATGATCCTCCAAGTATGCCACAACCCAACCCCCAAACCCTAAAGCCCCAAACCCCAAAGCCCCAAACCCCAACCCCCAAAACCCAACCCCCAAACCCCAAAGCCCACAACCCCTAAAATCTAAACCCAAAACGAGGCTCATCGGCATGCTTGTGGTGTCGTCCTTTGCGCCTCTGCAGTTGGCACCCCGGCTCGAAGCCCAAGTCTCCCTAAATCTCTGAACCCCGAATTCAGCTCCCTAAACCCTAAACCCTAAATTCCCACACCCCAAACCCCGGAATCCCAAACCCTAACATCTTAAGACTAATCGTTCAACTCTTCGAGTCATGGGTTCAAGGATGTCAGGCAGTGTCTCGTTCGTTGAATTTGTTTACGTTTCTTGAGAGCTTTCGAGCCGCATGCCTTGCATGTTGGACCCTGCCAAAGCCGTCCAAAATAGCACCCTGAACCTAAACCACTTAATTCCTGGATCATCAGCCCCTGTTCTTGGAACAGCCAGCACGGAGGTGAATCGGACAGAAAGCCCAAAACTGTATGGCCCCTAGCCTCAACTCTAAACCCCTACTACCCCACCAAAGCCCCTAAACCCCTAAACCCTAAACCCTAAACCCCTGAACCCTTGAACCCCTGAACCCCTAAACCCCTGAACCCCTGACCCCTAAACCCCTAAACCCTAAACCCTAAACCCCTAAACCCTAAACCCCTAAACCCTTGAACCCCTGACCCCTAAACCCCTAAACCCTAAACCCTAAACCCCTAAACCCTAAACCCCTAAACCCATGAACCCCTGAACCCCTAAACCCCTCAACCCCTGACCCCTAAACCCCTAAACCCTGAACCCTTTGAGACTAAAGCCTTAAAGCTAAAGCTTCAACCCGAAAGCCCAGGAAATTCGCATCCCAACCGTGCCGCTCCAAGGCTCAAAAGGCCCTGTACTCTAAATCTAAACCTCAGTTTAGGGCTCATGGGACTTAGGAAGTAGGGTTCAGGGTTTGGGTTTAGTTTGGGGTTTAAGGGGGTTTAGGGCTGGCCCAATCTTAAACTTCCCCACTGGCCCACCCCAAACCCTCCATGACCCATAGGCCCTAAGCCCCAAACTCTTAAATCCTAAACCCCATGACGCATTGGCTCTTTGTCCGACCCTCCAACAGCGAAGGTGCTGAGCCACCGGATTAAGCGCTACTCCCAGAAGATCCAAGAGTGCCTGGATCTTAAGATTCATGACTCTAGGTCTGCTTTTTCTTGGGGTTTAGGGCTGTCTCTGAAGGGGTTCCATATTTCTCTCGCTCTTACTATGTTGCTTGGCCTCGATTCGGGATAACTTTTCAGCCTTATTGTTTAATCTAATATAGAGCCCTTTGGGCACTGTTGAAATCGAATGTTGAATATTTATCAGGGTTGTGAAACTGCCATTTCGCAGCGCTCCACTGCGGAGTTCGTGTTCAGGGTTTAGGCGCTTTCGGCATTTGGGGATTTAGGATTTAGGGTTTAGGGTTTAGGATTTAGGGTTTAAGGAAGATGCACTCGTGTGTGGATTCTTGTTTGCCTGTGCATGTGCATCTAGAGAGTTTGTACATACCAGTACAGAGTCCTAGGTTCCTGACCAATTAGTACCCTGTTGCCCTGTTTATTCTAGGGTCCCCTCATGAAAACCGACTAGTTGGAAAAAGCGTACCCTTATTGTAAAGGGGCTACCCAGGAACATGGAACCCTAACCATAAACGTTTCAACCTTAAGCCATAAGGCCTAAACCCCAAAACCCAGCCTCAAACCTCAAACCTAAAAATCAGACTAGCATCCTCTACTTTGACATCTGCAGGTGCCGTGATGTTCGGGGCCGACTCTGCAACCAGCGCCTCATCCACAGTGTTTGCCATAGTCTGAAGGGCTATATGGTGTTACGGGGTGTATGTGGAGTTTGGTAGTGTTTCCTGTGGTATTTCCCAGAGTTCCATTGCCCTCAACCCTGAACCCGAATAACCATTCAACTCTAATACGGGTTTTGGGGGGTCTACATAGGATGATTGAATCAGCTGGGCACTGAGGTTTCTCTCAGCCATGCGCGTGGTGAAGTGCTTCAGGTTGGAGTGGCTGGTCCGCATGGACACGGTCTAGGGTTTAGGGTGCAGGGTTGGGCGTTGGGATCTCTTTGTGACTGTGGTGTGGAGAATTTCGGTGTGAGAAGTGAAGTGACGCTGAGAAGTGTGCACACGCAAGGAAAGGAGCAATGCGCAGCAATCAAGCAAACAGCTCCTCAGCCGTGTGAAGCCGAAAGCGTCATACACTCGAAACCCCAAGCCGTAAAATGCCCTGCTGAGCTACGTTCGCGTTCTTAGAATTATTTCTATTTTCACTATGACGGAACTCCGAACGATTGACAAACTGGTTCTAAGGGCAGCCGCTTAAGCCTAGCCTGTCTGTCCAACATCGAACTAGTAGTATCATTATCATTCTATCTATTGTTGCTGTTATTGTTACTGTAATCATTGTCTATCATTGTTAACACGAGTAGCACTATTGTTAGTACTTGGTACTGTTATGATTACCATTCTGATTATTATGACTATAATAACTGTTATTCAGATTATGGTTACTAACTATTGTTGTTTAGTCTTAGTCTTGTTTTCTTATTGAAAAGGAAGAAACCGAACGCCGAGGGCTATGGCCTCGGAGCACTGGGTTCTTGTTAAGGGATCTGTTTTGAGCTACCATAATAGGGCTCTAAAGTAAAGAGTATTGTTTCCTCATTATTGCAACGTAAATAAATCCCTTAACAAGAACCCAGAAGAAGCCCCTAAACCCTAAACCCTAAACCCGAAGCCCTAAACCCCTAAACCCCAAACCCCTAGTCCTAAGCCACCAAACCCCTACAGTGAACCCCAGAAAGTTGGAACATCGATTTAGAATTTCCTTATGCTTTACCTTAAGGGCACGAGGCTAATGATGTTCCAACTTTCTAGCTTCTACTATAAACCCTGAGAGCCGAGGGCCATGGCTTTGGAGATGCTCGAAGAAGCTCGGGAGGCGGAGCTCTCGGCGCAGTGGGGGAAGCGGAAGGCAGGGGCCTCCGAAGGAGGGGTTCTTTTTAGGGGTTCCTTTATTAGGGGTATAGGGTTTTAGGGTTTAGGGTTTAGGGTTCCTTTATTAAGGGTATAGGGTTTGTGGTTTTAGGGTTTAGGATTTAGGATTCCTTTATTAAGGGTATAGGGTTTAGGGTTTCGGGTTCCGGTATTAAGGGTTTAGGGTTTAGGGTTTGGGGTTCCTTTATTAAGGGTTCTACGGGTTATAGGGTTCTAAAGGGGTTACTATAAGTCTTTCGATGAGAGGCGGCAGGCAGCACTTTAGGAGAGACAAAAGGATGGGTGCCTTCCAGGGCTTGTGAGGGTTCCTCTACGGGTTTTGATGGGGTTGCATAGGGTTCCTTTTCAGGGTTCCTTTCAAAGGCCTCTATGCAGGGCGCAGGGGCTGGAATGAGGCTTCCGTAAGGGTTCTATGGGGTATGGTTTTGTGGGTGGTTTATGTTTTTCATTTTTAGGAGGTCTTCTGTAGAGTGCTCTAGAGTCACATGTAAGGGTTCTTTTAGGAGTTTGTTGGATTTGGTTTTTAAGCTAAAGGGCACAGGGCTTGTGTGGGGAGGTTAGCGGCCCCCCCAGCCAACGGTAATGCGCAAGAGTTGAGGGTTTTCAAAAAATTAGGGATGCTGTTGGGGGGTTATTTTAGCGGGGTTAGGGTTCAGGGGGCGGAGTCCCCTGGTGTTCCTCAACCTCCACAACCTCTGAGAGTGGGAAGGTTTCTGGGTTCTTGTTATTGGATTTGATTTAAGTTACCGTAATAACTAAACCACATTATTTACTTCAGATCCGTGTTATGGTAGCTTAAACCTCAAACCCTATACCCTTAAAGGAACCCCTTATACATCCCTATGATGGGTAGCTTTCAAGAACTTCCTTAACAAGAGCCCAGGTTTTCCCGTCAACAACTTCCTAAACCCTAAACCCTAAACCCTAATCCCTAGACCCTAAACCCTAAACCCTAAGCCTTCGAAGGTTTTTCCCTTCAACAACTTCCTGGGGAGCACCGTCAGCCTCTTTGGGACCATCGCCGCCTTCGTATCTCGGCACAAGCCAGGGCCTAAAGCTTTAGGGCTATCTGTTTAGGGCTCCTTAGAAGGATCTATAAGGGTTCCTTTAAGGAATCTACAGGACCCTTTAGGGGTTCTGCTTAGGTTCCCTTAGAAGGATCTATAAGGGTTCCTTTAAGGGATCTATAGGAACCTTCAGGTTTGCCTTCCAAGTTTCGCTATAGTTTATAGGCCCCAAAGTGGTTATACTGTTTAGGGTTTCTAGGGCTTGGGGTTCATTTAAAGTCTTGAGCTATAGTTTATGGGCCCCAAAGACTTTACTGTTTAGGGCTGGGGGTTCATTTAAATTCATGGGTTTAGGGTTTAGGGTGCCTCTTCCCAGGGCCTGCGCGTCGGGGGCTTCCCGTAGAGGCCCGCGCGGATGCCGCTACACTTTAAGAGCATAGTCCGTGCTGAAGGAGCTCCGAAGGAATCGTTGTAGGAAACCTTGAAGTCACAGAAAAGGCTCTTATGGTAGAAACCCTGCAAAGAACCCTGATGGTAGTCCCTAGAGGCGCTTATGGGAAACTTTTTGGGAACCCCTGTAGGAGTGCTTAAAGGAAACCTTATAGTACTATAGGAGCCCTTACGACAGTATTATAGGAGCCCTTTCGGGAACCCTTGAAGGAGCCTGCAAATCATAATTGCTACAGCCTAGTCTGTACACCCTCGTTGGTGGAATCCTAGCAAGGTTTTAATTTAGGAGCCCATAATCCTAAGCCCTAAGCCCTCAAAACAACCCTGGACCCTATGTATATGTGTATATATATATGTGTATATATATATATATAATATATATATATGTATATACATCCTTCAAAGGAACCCCTATAGATCCGTTAAAGGATCCCTTAAAGGAACCCCTGTGGATCCCTAAAAGGACCTCCCGAAAGATCCCTTAACGGGACCCCTGGAGGTCTGGCTGGAGCTGGTGCTCGACCGGCCGGTAGATGCGGCCATCGCGTTTACGGCCAGGGTTTAGGGTTCAATTGAAGAGCTAGGGTTTCGGGTTTGGGGTTGAAGATTTAGGGTTTAGGGTTGAAGATTTAGGGTTTAGGGGCCAACATCCCGTTTACGCCTTGACAAAAAGATAAATGCACAGATGCCTAAAATCGATTCTTAAAAGATTAACTACCCGACCAATAAATAGATAAGAAGCAAATACATGAATGAGTAATTAAGTGGATACATAAACAGAAATTGGTGTACACAAACTCGCAACTATACATGTGTCTGTACACACACACACATACATGTGCACATATGGATGCACATGCGTGTATATGCTCACGTGTACGCGTATGCACCCCCCCCNCCCCCCCCCCCCCCGCGCCCTCCATTTCAGCAGGTGCTTGTTTTCGGAGATTTCCTCATGTTTCCGGGTTACCAACCTTTTTTCGTAAAGCCCTGAAGCAAGCTGGCAGCCTGTGACCCCGCAGCCAGCTTGGGGGTTCGTTGGAGGTGCTGTCCTGGAACAAGTTGCTGAAGGACTCCATGATGCCCCTCGGCGGCTCGCAAAGAGCCCAATACCCCTTAATGAAGCAATATACCTTAAATTATAAGGGGCTTCATATTATGATTTAAGCTATATTCCTTAAATAAGGGGTATTGGGCTCTCTGGGCTGCTGATGTTGCTTCTTTGGTCCGGTGTCCTTCAGCAACAAGGGTGGGCCCGCGAATCTCTTCTGAGTGCTCAGGTTGAACCTGTTTTCCCTCCTAAACCCTAAACCCTAAACCCTAAATCCTAAACCCTAACTCCTAAACCCTAAAGCCTAAACCCTAAAACCGTTGACTTAGGTCCGTGCCCAATCAGATCGCGACGCTCCTGGACACCTACGTGGGCCTCTTGGATGCCCTGAGGTGCCTACCCTGGGGGCCGAAGCTTAGGACAGGTTATAATACGGTTGATGGACAAAATCCTGCATGACCCTAAGGACCCTAAACTATGGGAATTATGGTATATTCCTTATAATGGGTCATGCAGGATTTGTCCATCAACAGTAGGAATTGGGTTTGGGAGCATATTTTTTCTAGAATCGTAATAAGGAACCCCCCCCGAAACCCTATTCTAATTGCCGAGCTTAGGACAGGTTATAACTAGAATGGGTTTGTGGGTATATTGTACTATAATCATAATAAGGACCCCCCCAAACCCTATTCCAATTATCAAGGCCCCTACATTAGGCTCTCCGATCGGTGATGGCGATACGGGAAAGTCATGTGACCACAACCGAAGCTCGACCCCCTATCCCGAAACCCTAAACCCTAAACCCCTAAACCCTCAAAACCCCCTAAACCCTCAAAACCCCCTAAACCCTCAAAACCCCCAAAACCCTCAAAACCCCCTAAACCCTCAAAACCCTCAAAATCCTCAAAACCCCCTAAACCCTGAAAACCCTCAAAATCCTCCGAGGCATCCAGCGTGTGCAGAAGCTGTTGGCATCTCAGTCGCAAGACCGCTCCTCGGCCACGAAAAATTTAGGGGCACCCTGGATCGAATCCCATTTAAGGTTTATAGGGTTTAGGGTTCAGGGATTTTAGGGTTTAGGGGTTATAGGGTTTAGGGTTTAGGGTTTAGGGGTTAAAGGGTTTAGGATTCAGGGTTTAGTATCTAGGGGTTTAGGGTCTTTGGGTTTAGGGGTTTTAGGGTCTCGGGCTTTAGGGTGAAGGGTTTAGGGTTTTAGGGTTTTAGGGTTTTAGGGTTTAGTGCTTTAGGGTTCAGGGTTTTAGGGTTTAGGGCTTTAGGGTCTTAGGGTTTAGGGTTCAGGGTTTAGGGTTTAGGGTAGTATCTAGGGGTTTAGGGTCAAGGGTTTAGGTTTTAGGGCTTAGAGTGTTAAGGGTTGATTTTAATGGCTTTACTGTTCGGGGCTCAGTCGGAACAGCTTGCTGTTTACCCCCGTGGTCCCCAGCATCGGAAGCAGAGCACGAGAGCAACATGTTCAGATGTCCCATGGGTTGAAATGTGTGTGTTCCGGCTACGATGCTAAAGACACAAGGTTCGGAGTTGAGGGTGTAGTGTTCAGTGCATCTTACCAGGGGGTTGCCAGCCAGACTTGGTTTAGCATTCTCAGCAAGGCTTCGAACTTCGGCTTCATGTCGATTACCTTGGAAGTTGGGCTGCTTAGCGGCAAGACAGCCACTGTGAAAGCAGACTTGGATGAAGAAGTGGCAACGCTGAAAAGTCGGGCAGAGACCGCCCTCGGCGTTGGAAGAGGGCGCCTCGTCGGCTCATCTGGAAGCGTTCTGGATGCACGTGCCACGGTAAAGCATGCCAGGCTGCAAGATGGTGATTCTCTCACCTTGCATATGAACAGAGTTCAAGTTCAAGCTAGTCTGGGAGCTTTTGCTGCCATCCTCGGGGATAGAACCGTCGTGACCTGGGGTTCGGCGCCGTATGGTGGCGACAGTAGGGCTGTGCAGGACCAACTGAATAATGTGCAGCAGATCCATGCCTCTAACAATGCTTTTGCTGCCATTCTTGGTGATGGATCGGTCGTGACCTGGGGTGATGCTCAGTTTGGTGGCAACAGTAGGGCTGTGCAGGACCAGCTGAAGAACGTGCAGCAGATCCAAGCCACTGGCGCTGCTTTTGCCGCCATTCTCGCAGATGGAACCGTCGTGGCGTGGGGTGATGCTGAACTTGGTGGCGACAGTAGCGCTGTGCAGGACCAACTGAAGAAGGTGCAGCAGATGCAAGCCTCTGACGGTGCTTTCGCTGCCATTCTTGGTGATGGATCTGTCGTCACCTGGGGTGATGCTGACCGTGGTGGTGACAGTAGCACTGTGCAGGATCAGCTGAAGGATGTGCAGCAGATCCAAGCCTCTGCTTTCGCTTTTGCCGCTATTCTTGGCGATGGGTCTGTCGTCACCTGGGGTGGTGCTGGGGACAGTACTGCCGTGCGGGAGCAAGTGCGGAAAGTGCAGCAGATCCACGCCGCCAGAACCATTTTTGCCAGTGCATTCGCTGCCATTCTTGGCGATGGATCGGTCGCCACCTGGGGTCATGCTGCGCTTGGTGGCGACAGTAGTTCTGTGCAGGACCAACTGAAGAAGGTGCAGCAGATCCAAGCCTCTGACGGTGCTTTCGCTGCCATTCTTGGTGATGGCTCTGTCGTGACCTGGGGTCATGCTGAGCTTGGTGGCGACAGTAGGGCTGTGCAGGACCAGCTGAAGAAGGTGCAGCAGATCCAAGCCACTGACAATGCTTTTGCTGCCATTCTTCGCGATGGCTCTGTCGTGACCTGGGGTCATGCAGGCTTTGGTGGCGACAGTAGGGCTGTGCAGGACCAGCTGAAGAAGGTGCAGCAGATCCAAGCCTCTGACAATGCTTTTGCTGCCATTCTTGGTGATAGATCAATCGTCACCTGGGGTCATGCTGAATGTGGTGGTGACAGTAGTGCTGTGCAGGATCAGCTGAAGAATGTGCAGCAGATCCAAGCCTCTGCTCGCGCTTTTGCTGCCATTCTTGGCGATGGATCGGTCGTCACCTGGGGTCATTATGACTGTGGTGGTGACAGTAGTGCTGTGCAGGATCGTCTGAAACCTGTTTGACGCGATCTTAATGCCTTTGAATGCCTTTGACGGTGGAACAGATCAAGACAGGCACAAGTATTTAGAGTAGTGCAGAGCTCTGAATTCCGACCCACTTTGGGTGACTATTTTTGATTCACGTACCGGTTCGAGGCAATGGATCCAAGGCTGCATGACTTCAGATTTCTTCTTCTTCTTCTTGGATTCATCCTTCATCCAAACAAGCGCCCGGTCACCATGTTAAAAATTCCATCGGTAATCTCACATGAGAAGCTCCTGTGAAACTCGAAAAGACAAGCTAAGTTCCATACAAGAAAAACCAGAGCGTCTCCGAAGCGAAACCGCGGTTCCGTTTCGGGCTTGTACTGGGTATTGATTTTGGATAGTTGCTCATTTCCCTTAGTGTTTCATATAGTACCCGAATGTTGCATAATTTTGGGAATGTGAAAATCGACACATTATATAGGGTCTATTCAAGTTTATTTCGGGTGCAAATTTCTTCAACCAGACAACACCAACAGGAAGATTTGGCCCAAGCACGGCTAACAACAAGGAGTTTGCGGTTTGCGGGCATAGCTTGTATGAGGGTACTATATGGTTCCGAAAAGTTTACCAGAACAGCACTAAACGGTTCATGTAAGGGTTACTAGAAGCTTACTATAAGGGTACTATAATCAGGTTAGTGTTTTAGGACTCTAAGGTTACTGTCATGTAAGGGCGCCGCGGAAGTCGACGCTCCGCGGCAGTCCTTGCATTCAAAGCTTTGCCATTGCTGTCTGTCTGTTTACACGACTCACAGGGTTCTTTGGCTGAGGTCAAGTGTACGGCCAGGTGTTTGTAAAGCATGAAAACTTGCAGAGAATGGTACAGCTGTGGGTGAACGGACTAAGTCAAAGGTGCGGCAATAGGGACCCTCCCAACACCACGAAACAGGGTATACGGCTCCTGGTAATAATAGATACAAAAATCAGCACGAACAAAGAATGGTATTGAGCACGAACATATGGGAGTTTCCGAAAATAGGGGACCCTAATATATAGTACCCTAAATGAAACTCCCATATGAAGCCTCAGGAACCTGGGTGCAGCAAGACCTCGCCGCCACACAGGAGACTGTCCGGGCCGTTCCGTCAGGAAAGTCGCCAAACGACATGGGAGTTTCCGAAAATCAGGGGACCCTAATATAGTACCTTAGATAGTAGAATTCTTATTAGAAGGACCCCAGAATAAGGCACCCCTAACTTTCGGAAACTCCCACATACAATTAGAGAGGTCAGGCTCCGGCTTGGTGATCGCAATGCTCATGGATCTTCTGTTTGGCTTAGGTTTAAAACGTTCAGGGGTTTAGGTTGTTTGGTTGGTTTAGGGTTTAGGCTTCGGGGTTTAGGGAGTTTAGGGGTTTAGGGGTTTAGGGAGTTTAGGGGTTTTGGGGGTTTAGGGGTTTTTGGGTGTGGAGGGCAGGCACGAAACTCAGAGACAACGAGCCAAACTTGTCTCTTGCGCACAAAGCCGCCAATCGAATCCACGTAGGCCAAGACCGACACCTGCGAATAACATGCCCTGAGAGTCACGTATGCAGTTCTCCTGTCATATGCCTTTGTGTAAACCCTAAGCCCGAATGTAGGAACCTGATTAAGAAACCCTGGGCCTATAACCCCCGTAGGGTTCATATAAGGAACCCTAATAAAGGCCCAAGGTTTCTTAATCAGGTTCCTACATTAAACCTGAATCGAATCATTGAGGCGGTTTAGGGTTTAGGGTTCAGGTAAACCTTAAACCCAAAACCCAAAACCCCTAAACCCTAAACCCTAAACCGTGGTGAGGATTCCGGCTTGGAGCTCTCCAAGCGGCGGGGAGATGACTTCTGCCTTGAGGACACGTCGACCGTCTGAGGGTTTAGGGTTTAGGGTTTATTGCGCTCAGAAAAGGTTCATCGTTACATGGGTTGTTTAGGTATTGGTAGGTTTTGTTGTAGAGGGTTTTGGAGGGGGCTCTGTGTAGGAACAGAGATGGCGGTTGCAGCACGCCGAACAAGCCTCTCAAACCGTGCTTGTTAGCATGATGTAGGGACCTGGAGCACGAGTTTGGGGTATTTGATGGTTCAACTACCCAGAGATCCCAATACCTCTGAATTAAGGAATACACCTTAAATCATATTAGGGATCCTATTATAATTTAAGGTATATTCCTTAATTAAGGGATATACCTTAAGTCATATTAGGGGTCCTATTATAATTTAAGGTAGATTCCTTAATTAAGGGATATTGGGATCTCTGGGACCCTAACAGGACTGCAGCATCGGATGGACGGACGGCGAGCGCTTTGGTGGTGTGCGCAGCCTCAACCTGCGCGTGGCTCCCGGCGAGCTCTTGCACCGTGGTGTGAAGGTTTTGGGGTTTTTAGGGGTTTGCGGGCTAATGTAGAAAATTATTCCTTAGGGTTCCTTACCATAACTATGGTATTAAGGAGCCCAAAACCCCTATTCGAGCTATTAAGGCCCTACATTAGGGGTGTAGGGGTTTGGGGTTGCAGGTTCAGGGGTTTAGAGTTCTTACCCAGAGATCCCAATACCCCATAATTAAGGAATATACCTTAAATTATAATTGGATGCTTGATGTGATTTAAGGTATATTCCTTAATTAAGGGATTTTGGGTTCTCTGGAATATCAGGGTTCAACTTGGGGGCTTCCGGAGCTTTGTTTTGAGGTTTAGGGTTTAGGGTTGCATCCTACAAGACTAACTAACAAAGAAGCCTGAGAAGTTTCTGATACTATTCCAAAGGGATGATATACCCGCAAACCCTATTCAAAGTACTAAGGCCCCCAACGGGATGATATACCCCCAAACCCTATTCCGAGTACTAAGGCCCCAATAAATGCTAGATTGTTGATGAGTGCTTTCCGGCCCAAGAGTGGCATTTCCTTGCGTTGTGCAAGATGTACATCCTCAAGGTCTGCAGCCCGAAAGCCTGAATTTGGGTTTAGGGTTTAGGTTTTAGGGTTTAGGGTTTAGGGTTTGGACCCTCAAGGTCTGCTTATGTCCGCTTCGTTCGGCTGAGTGCAATACCCAGATTCAGGTTGGAAGGGTTTAGGGTTTAGGGTTTAGGGATTCCCGTCGTTCTCGCGTCCACTCCCTTTCTCGTCTTGGCCCCTCTACTCTAAAATCTAAAACCCTAGCCCTTGACTCCTTGCCGCAGTGGACATGCCCATGCCAGTTCCATTCAATGACTCCAGTTGAGAATCGGCAAGCAGCAAGCATCCCGACCCTAAACGCTAAACCCTAAACCCCAAACCCTAAACCCTAAACCCACCGTAAGCCCCAAAGCGTGCGCCGAACCTCTGAGGCTCATCTCTGGCCCTGTTGGCTCTGGCAAGACGCTTCTCTTGGAAGGCAGCGATGACCATGGGAGGGTGGAGAGAGCCCTAAACCCTAAACCCGAAGCCCAAAGCCCACAAGAGCCATCCCATGAAGCCAAGGTTCACTCGAAAGCTCGGGAGGTAGGGAGCCATACCCTGCTCCGTTAAGTCGCAGTTGGTTGGTACAGCCTTGGTCCGAAAGCCTAACACACCTTTTCTACTTGCACTTCCTCTGAGGAAATAGGGTTTCGGGTTTAGCCCGTCGACTTTTTTGAGAATACTGCGCTCGTGTACTATACCCTTAGTAGGTGAGTGAGCACACTTTACACTTTTTGGGATAATGTGATCTCTTATAGAGCTGAAAGTATACACGTTTTGGCGCTTATCAACTCAGCAAGCACACTTTACACTTTTGGTATAATGTGATCCACTATAAAACTAAAAGTGTTGACTTTTTGGGGCTTATGACCTCAGCAACTTATAAGGTATACTATACCAGAAAGGCGCCCCTCGTGTGTCTCGAGTGCAGGCCTTGCGGGCACGCGGCCGACAGAATCAGGCTGGGGCTTCGCTCGGGAGGGCTATCGGCGAGGATGCAATCGATACGAAGCTTGCAATATAGGTGTAGGCAGATTGATAGATTCGATAGAAATGTGTATATATATCTAGAGATAAATACAGATACAGATATAGATATAGATACACATATAGACATAGATGTAGATATAGATGTAGATGCAGATAGACATAGATATAGATACATCTATAGATATAGAAAAAACGTATGTATGTATGTATGTATGTATGTAGGGGCCTCAACAAACACTATTTGCAATCCTTCGAGTTCCTTGTTATTACCATGACTTTGAACAAGCATCCTATTCTTTGAGGACCTGCGTGCTATCACTACGACTTTGAAAAACCCTTACCCTCAGCACCTGCATGTCACGGTCCCCCCTTGATAAGGGAGTTTGCAAGAACACCCTTTCTTTGAGGACCTGCATGCAACGATCCCCCCTCGTTCTGGGAGTACAGGGTCTACCTGAACTTTTTGAGATGCCCCCTCAAAATGATCCTACAACGGCTCTTGAACAAGGCCGCCCCAGCTGTTTACCAGGAGGATCCAAAAAGTACATCCCTTACGGGGCTTCCTATAAAGTGCCCTTCGGTAGTACCTCGAGGATCTTCTTTTTAGATCCTCCTTGACGGTCTGGGTACCCAGGAACTTCAAAACCCCTTAAACTAAGGAATCTGCAGTAGGGCCCCTAATATGATATGAAGTATAGTCCTTGATTAAAGGATTTTAGAAGGTCTGGGTACTCGCTTCCAAGAAGTGCTCCCCGCATCTCTCGGTCCGGAAGGCGTCTGCCAGCGCGCGGGCAGCTCGACTGGTTACCAGGGCTTCGGGGAGTTGGAATTTTACTTAATAACCCCCCTCCCCCCCCGTTGCTCTTGGAGCTTTGTTAAACTTTAGGGTTTTGAGTAGGTTTTAGGGTTTGGGGTTTGCAAAAGCGCTCCCAAAACAGCTTAAACAAAATTAAAGACCATCCCAAGAAGCCTAACACCTGAACCCGAAGCTTTTCAGAGAAGCTGAGGGCGCAGCAGAGCCTTCGTGGCACAGCGACCCTGGCAACCTTGCTGTTTCGAGTTTGTGGGATGATGAGGGATGGAGTTTGTGGGATGATGAGGGATGCACAGGCTTTCAGTGTGCCTCGGAAGAGGTTTCAGGAATTGTGGAAAGATGTGGGCATTTCCTTCGTCACGCCTGAGGTCCCGCCTGCTCGTGGTACCTTACGTCGGTGGGCTTCCGTCCAAACCTTGGGCCAAACCCGAGGCTCATATCATGGGACTTAGTCAGTAAGTTATAAGTACATTAATTGGAGTTATAAGTAGCTATAACTGTAGTTACCTTGTTTAAGGCGCTAGTTACTAAGTCCCATGATCCTCTTAGCAAACCCGAGGCTGCTAAATGGCAGTCTCCTTAAGAACGTGCTCTTCGGGCAGCACGAGATGCCAGAGAAGCTGCAGCTCGGTTGAAAAGGAAAGTCCTAGACCCTAAACCCTAAACCCGGAAACCCCTAAACCCTAAACCCTAAACCCTAAACCCGGAAACCCTAAACCCTAAACCCTGAAGACCTTTTAGACCTTAGATCCTCAACCCTGCAAGCTCTATCTGCCTTACAAACCCTAACCTTACAGACCCTAAACACAAAGCCTTAAGAGGAGGGCTTATCGAGGCTCGGCTCAAGCGGGAGGTCCCGGATGTTCTGAGGAAGGTATTGCTGCGGCAGGGAGCGTACAGAGGCTTGATTGAATGTTTAGTACACCCAAAACAACCCTATTAGAATTATTGAAGCCCCTATATTATAGAACCCTGATAGTAGCCCTTGTAGTAGCCCCTTTACAGGAACCCCCAAAGCCTATTCTAATTATTAAGGCTCCTATGTTGCCTTTGTCGGAGGAGTAGGCTCAAGATCATGCTCATCCTTAGCCCTAAACCCTCAACCCTGAACCCTAAACCCTAAACACTAAGACCTGAACCATAAACCCGAAACACTCAACCCTAAACCCTAAACACGAAGCCAAGCATAGGGGCCAGAACCTCGCATGGCAGTGGCCTGAGGCAGCGAACACTCGAGTCCTGCGCCCTGATTCAGGATCGGACGGGTTTAGGGTTTCCGGGTTTCGGATTTTGGGTTTCAGGGTTAGGGGTTTAGGGTTTTAGGTTTCTGTTATAGTAGCATGATTCAGGATCCGACGGGTTTCGGAGGTTATGTTACATTTACATGAAGGAACTCTGAAGAATTGATGTTGGGATTTTGGGTTTAGGGGAGGCATATGAAGGAACCCTAAGGAGCAACTTGTGTAATTCTTCAGATCGTTTTAAAATATGGGCTGTGTGCTTCGGAGCTCGCCTGAGTCTTGACTTCGGATCTGGGGAATTTCCCCGTTCATATGGGTGGTCGTCAAAATTATGATCCCTTTTTGGGTCCTTCTTGTAATACGGCACCTAATATTTAGGGCACCCAAAAAGGAACCCTAATTTTGACAACCACCCATGTAGCCGAAACGGCAAAGACAAAGACCAGATTCAACTCGAGGTTCTTAGGATTCTGGTTGGGGGTTGCTTATTATAGGGTTTAGGGTTTAATAAGTATAGTGTAATATAGGGGCCCTAATAATTACCTATATGTTTTGGCGGTTCCTTCTTATATGTATAGTATAATGGGCCCCAAAACCCTATTCTAATTGTTAAGGCCCCTATATTATAGTACCCTTATAGATCCCTATAGAATCTGAAGACCAGGAAATCCTCACGAATCCCAGTTCCAGATGACCAAGTTGGTACACTTCTCGAATTTGTGTGTTCGCCAAGGGGAGCAGTAGCCTCTGAAGTCCTTACCAGCTGTTAAAGCCCTGGTCCATTAACCCTCAGACGGCTCACTACTTTTCCACAACGCAACACAACGTCTAAAGTGCACCTGAGCTGTACATGTACTCAGACTATGTGCAAGTTAGAGTACTGTGTAAGTTGCTGTACGATTTACGTCTGCAACTCAAGACATGACTCAAGGCTGAAATTCCGAAGCCAAGCCTTAAGCCGAAAGCAGAAAAAAGTCTTAAAAGGGGGGTTCGGGGCCGGGAGCGAGTGGCTTTCCACANTTTACGTCTGCAACTCAAGACATGACTCAAGGCTGAAATTCCGAAGCCAAGCCTTAAGCCGAAAGCAGAAAAAAGTCTTAAAAGGGGGGTTCGGGGCCGGGAGCGAGTGGCTTTCCACAATCCCTTATAGTAGCCCTTATAGACCCCTTGAAAGGAACCCTATTCTAGGGCTTCTTGTTATGGGCTCTAGGATTCAGGATTTCCAGCAGCCCCCAAGCCCACCCCAGAGATCCCAATACCCCTTAATTAAGGAATATACCCTTAACTTAGAATAGGATCCCTAATATGATTTAAGGTTTTTTCTTAATTAAGGAATATACGGAATATACCTTAAATTATAATAGGATCCCTAATATGATTTAAGGTTTTTACCCTTAATTAAGGGATATTGGGTTCTCTGGGACCGTTGTATGGGCAGGACTTGGATGCGCTGCCCTCCGGGATTCACACCCTCGTTGGAGAGGACAGAAGGGGGCCAAAGCCCTGATGCCGAAGGGGGATTTGTAATGTAGATCTCCGATTGAAATTGATGAACCTGTTGTCCTTACAGGCCTTGGTTTTAAGTAGCCCTGAACCCTACACCCTAAACCCCAATCCCCTAAACCTTTAAAGTAGGATCCCTAGCAAAACCCTTAGGAACCCTAAACCCTAAACCTCTCTTACCTATGTACATTTAAACCCTAATGACCTTCGTCGGCCAAAGCCAAGGCTTCGTCGGCCAAAGCCAAAGCTTCGTCGGCCAAGGCCATGGATTCGTCCTCACCCTCCCTCTCTTCTCCCACCATCTAGCTAAGGCTGGGCCGGGAGAGGCCGCAGCATTTGCCAAGACAAAAACAAGGATGCTAGTTGGACGCGGTAGCTTCTAACATAACACTCAGAAAGCTAAAACACGAGGCCACATTTGCCAAGACAAAAACAAGGATGCTAGTTGGACATGCTGGTTTCTAAGATAATACCCACAAAGCGATACAGGGATACCAGTTGCTACATTTGCCAAACAAAACCAGGATGCTAGTTGGACACGCTGGTTTCTACAACAACACCCAAAGGGCGAATACAGGGAGACTAGTTGCGGCTTTTTGACAAGACAAAAACAAGGATGCTAGTTGGACACGCTGGTTTCTAAAATAACACTCAAAAAGCTAATACAGGGATACTAGTTGCGGCATTTGCCAAGACAAAAACAAGGATGCTAGTTTGACACGCTGGTTTCTCAAACAACACTCAGAAAGCGAATACAGGGATACTAGTTGCGGCATTTGCCAAGACAAAACAAGGATGCTAGTTGGACACGCTGGTTTCTACAACAACACTCAAAAATCGAATACAGGGATACTAGTTGCTACATTTGCCAAGACAAAAACAAGGATGCTAGTTGGACACGCTGGTTTCTAAAACAACACTCAAAAAGCCAATACAGGGATACTAGTTGCGGCATTGGACAAGACAAAAACAAGGCAGCCTAACTTATAAGCATACAAGCTTATTTGTTAAATTGACTTTGTCGAACTAAGCTTTTAAAAACCCGAACTTCCACTTGACAATAGTAATAATGCAAACCAAAATTGGTTGAATAGAAGCTGTTGAACTGACTGCATAGTTTAAGTGTATAGCTTGAGAGTATTTCTTAATGTTATGGGATTCTTTGGGTGGGTGGGTGTTATATCA
Organism: Symbiodinium sp. clade A Y106; assembly: GCA_003297005.1. Classification (NCBI taxonomy): domain Eukaryota; class Dinophyceae; order Suessiales; family Symbiodiniaceae; genus Symbiodinium; species Symbiodinium sp. clade A. Next base: position 7,764 of record BGNK01003192.1, on the reverse strand, counting down.
AAACCGTAAACAACAACTACTGTAATACTGCTCGATCCGGAGCTGCTGAAGCCTAAACCCTAAACCCTAAAACCCTCAAACCCTAAAACCCTAAAACCCTAAAACCCGAAACCCTAAACCCTAAACCCTATCAGTGGTCTGCCTTGGTCGTGCTCGGATCTAACCCCGGAGCTCCATACCCGAAATCATCGGCCCTTTAAAGGGTTTAGGGTTTAAGGTTCAGGGTTTAGGGTTTTGGGTTAGGAGCTCCAAAAAGGGTTCTATCAGGTTTCCTATTTCAGTTCTAAACTATAAGGGAAGAGCGTTTAGGGCTCCGTTAAGTTGCCTACTAACCCTTAAGCCGAAGTCCCGAGTTTTCTGAACCGTGCGACTGGACCCAAACCCTAAACCTCTGAACCAAACCCTAGACTCAAAATCCCAACCCCCCCCAAGGCTTTGCAGTAGACTCTGAGCCCAAGCCCTAAAGCCCCAAACCTTAAGCCATGTTCCTTCAACCCAAAACACCCAAAACAAACCCCAAAAGCCCCAAACCCGAAGCGCTGAGCCTTGCGGAGGAGGGTTGGGCTTCTAAGTAGACCCTAAAACCTCCCTTATAGAGCCCCTTATTGATCACTAAGGAACCCTTTAAAGAACCTTACTACATACTAAGTTCGCTGGGCCTCGAAGCGGAGGAGGGGGTGCAGCTGAGCGGAGGGCAGAAGCAGCGCGTCTCCCTGGCGCGGGCTGTCTACAGCAGCGCCGAGGTCAGGTTCCCTGAGCCTGAAAAACACCACAAACTCTTGGGAGTTTCCGAAAATAGGGGACCCTAATATAGCACCCGAAAAAGTAGGATCCTTATTAAAAGGACCCCCAAATACGGTACCCCTATTTTCGGAAACTCCCTCTTAAACCTTAAAACCCTAGGCCCTGAAACCCTAAAACCCTGTAGTCCTCCGCCCTTGAGCCCTTAAGCCCTTCAGCCCTTGAAGCCCTTGAAGCCTTAAGCCCTGAACTCTAAACCCGTCCTCCGCCCATGTAAGCCTTAAGGCCTCAAGGCCCTGGGCCCGAAGCCCCAAGCCTTAAACGTTTACGTAGTAGCTGCATAGCTAGCCGTTGACCTTGAGGGGTTGATATAATCCTACGAGAAATGAGAAAGTTAGGCTTTTTTGTGCTAGGGTATTCAGCCCCTAAGTTGTTTGATTGCTGTATCTCTTGTAGTTCAAAACTCTTCAGCGTTGGGGAGGCCGGATGTTCCATTCCAAGTGCTTGAGTCGGCTCGGAGTCTTTTTTTTTGGACGTTTGGTTTAGGGTTTAAGGGTGTAAGGGTTTAGGTTCAGGCATTTACGGGTAAGGGTTTAAAGGTTTTAAGGGTTTAGGGATTGGGGGGTTTAAGGATTTAGGGGTTTTCGCTGTAAGGGTTTAAAGGTTTAAGGGTTTAGGGTTTAGAGGCCAGGATTTTTGAAGGGTTCTGGGTTAGGGGTTTATGGGTTTGGGGATTTAGGGTTTCAGGTCTAGGGCCCAAGAACCCAAGCTATCCCGGTCGGTCGAGTCTGACCATCGAGATACGGTTGATGATATAAATCCTGCATTCCCCATCATAATGAATATACCATAATTCCCATAGTCTAGGGTCATTAAGGTAATGCAGGATTTATATCATCAACCCTAAACCCTAAATTAAAACCCTATAGATTCCTTAAATGAACCCCTTAAAGCTACCCTTATAGATCCCTTTAAAGGAACCCCGGGATTTATATCATCAACCCTATCAGGTGGTTCTCCTCGACGACGTGCTGTCTGCCTTGGATGCCCACGTCGGCCAGCATGTCTGGGAGAAGGCCCCTTGGAACGGAGCCAAATCCTGCGCTAAAATGTACACAAAACCCTAAGCCTTAAAACCCCTAAACCCCAAAGGAGTCCCTGAACACAAAAACCCTGAAACCCTAAAGCCCCCAAAACCTTCAAGCCCGAAGCACCCTATAGACCTTAAATTATAATAGGATCCCTAATATGATTTAAGGTATACTCCTTAAAAATGGAATTTACTTTAAAGTATAATAGGTGATTTACGGTATATTCCTTAATTAAGGGGCATTGGGATCTCTGGGCAGGCTATCTGCGGAGCCCTGGATGGGCGCACGCGCATCCTGGTAACCCATCAGCTTCTCGCAGGCGAAAATTCGTGGGTAAGTTTCGTTCGGACAGAGGAGGACCGACTAGGTTTAGCTGGGTTCGGGTGATTTTCAGAAGTGCTCCTGGACAACAAAAGTGCTTCGGGTCCCTTATTGTATTTCGAATATGCCACGAAACTCTCTTCCAATTATGCGAGGCTGGGGTGCGGCACTGGGCCTTTGCATAAGCCTCACCGTCTCGAGCCCACGAAGCATCCCTAAACAGTAAACCCCCACACCCCTAAGCCCTAAACCCCTAAACCCCTAAACCTTAAACCTTAAACCCCACCCAAAACTCAAAAACCTTCCGACCCGTAGATTTTGTCAAGATTTGTGAAGACCGCCAAGGATTCAGTATTGGTCGCACTCCGCGGTGAGCCGGATCCTCATGCTGCGAAAGGATGGATCAACCGAGTTCTTAGGCGCCTGCGGGTGTGCCGTTGCTAATGGGCTTTAGGGGAGAGGGTTTAGGGTTTAGGGTTTATAGGGTTGAGGGTTTAGGGTGTTGCACAGGTAAGTTTTGCCCTAGGCTCGACACCAATTCCAAACCGCCTCCCCTCCTTTGCCAAAGTGGCCGGCTAGCAGTTTCCAGACCTTCATGCTTGTAGCCCGGAATGCCTTAGTAGGTGAGTGAGCACACTTTACACTTCTTGGGATAATGTGATCTCTTATAGAACTGAAAGTATACACTTTTTGGGGCTTATCAACTCAGCAACTAAGTTGTAGCCCGGAATGCACTGCAGGAACGTCAAAGCCGAAACGTTGGGAACTACTTGCGACAATTCCCGAGGCATGAGGCCCCAAACCGCAAAAGTCACATCCCGCAACAGGCACCCTTAAACTTACCTGTGGCCCGAAAAACCTACCTTTTTAGGGTTCCTTATTATGGTTACCTAAATTATGGTTTCTATATATATTTTCTTAAAAGGGTCGGTTTTGGGGGGCCAAAGGTAAGCCTCAAGCCCTAAACCCTAAACCCCAAACCCTAAACAGGCACTTACCAAGAGCTCTGTGCTGAGCCTTCGCTTCAGCCGCGCTCATCCCCTGCACGGACGGGGTCTTCAACACAGGAGGCCTTGGAGAAGGGCAATGTAGATCTTGATTCATAAACATACGGGTAGTTCTTGAACCGTAATTTAGAGAACTACCCATACAGTGTTTGAGGGCCTTGGTATGAGAATCCCTTTCGTAATTCTGACTCAGCGAGCGGATTTAGTAATCAGGGGTCTGCAGCAAAGGTTGCATCTTCAGAGATGATAAGCATTTCCTTAAGCTGGCTACCAGCCAGAGCAATGACTCTAAAGTCGCGGGGTACAGTCTAGTTCTCCAAGGACTATAAGGCAATTGAACATGCTTGCTGATTTGCATAGGGTTTTGGGGTGCATTCTGTAGCATGTTGATCGAGCGTGCAAGCTGTCACGGTTACGCCCGTTTCGCATTCCAGCTCCCTCACAGGAGCGTTGTTAGGTATCGGCCATTTCTCTGTTTCACCCAAATGCTGCGCATCAGCTGGATGCTATCAGGGGCAGACGTGGCGAGCATGAGTGTGGAGGGGTTGAGCGACGCGAAGACATTAAAGCAAGAACTTAGTTGCAAGCACGGCGTGCCTCCGCGATTCAGGCAAAGACCGCTTTGGACTCGCCCATGGAACTGCAGCTGGTCCTGCTTCCATATTCCGCGACCTCGCAGACCGAAGCGGAAGAGCTGGCGACCTCCTTCCACAACTCCGTCTCCGAGGCAAGATTTGGCAAAGCGTCCTGCCTGACCTTGTTCTGTTACACAGATGGTTCCAACTCCTATGCCTTATTCCTACAAGCAAGCCAAACCTTTTTCCTATATACAGGCCGCACCCCTATGATCGGATTCAGAACCAACAATGAGCAGGTTGAGGCCATTTTGCAGCAGCCTCGGCACCCAGACATGATCTGCGACGAGGACGGAAGTCGTCCACTGATGCTGGCATCTGATCGAGGCCATGCGGAAGTCGTGCGTTTGCTGCTGGAAGCCGGTGCCGACAGAAACTTGGCCGACAATTACGGCAACACCGCTCTGATGCTAGCATCAAAAACAGGCCGCATTGAAGTCGTGCGTTTGCTGCTGGAGGCCGGTGCCGACAGAAACTTGGCCAACGATGACGGCGACACCGCTCTGATGCTAGCATCAAAAACAGGCCGCATTGAAGTCGTGCGTTTGCTGTTGGATGCCGGTGCCGACAGGAACAAAGCCAACAGTGCCGGTACCACTGCGCTGATGATGGCATCCTGCAGCGGCCACTCTGAAGTCGTGTGCTTGCTGCTGGAGGCTGCCGCCGACAGAAACGTGGCCGACAGCGACGGCTACACCGCTCTCATGCTTGCAGCAAAAACAGGCCGCATTGAAGTCGTGCGTTTGCTGCTGGAGGCCGGTGCCGACAGAAACTTGGCCAAGGATGACGGCGACACCGCTCTGATGCTAGCATCTGGAACAGGCCACTCTGAAGTCGTGCGTTTGCTGCTGGATGACGGTGCCGACGGGAACAAAGCCAACAGTGCCGGTACCACTGCCTTGATGTCAGCATGCAAGTATGGCAAGGTTGAATATTGAAGTCGTGCGTTTGCTACTGGATGCCGGCGCCGACAAGAACTCAGTTGACTGTGCCGGTACCAGTGCCCTTATGGTGGCATCCGCAAAACCGCTATGAGTCGTGCGTTTGCTGCTGGAGGCCGGTGCCGACGGGAACAAAGCCAACAGAGCTGGCAAGACTGCCCGGATGCTGGCATCTGATGCAGCCTACATTGAAGTCATGCTGTTCCTGCAAGCGGCCGGCTTCGACAACGACTCATCCGGCAAGCGGCAAGAAGACGCGATTCAATGAATAGTATGACTTTTCAGGGCCTACCATCTACTAGGGCCTGGAGGGCTTTTGCTCGGGTCTCTGGTTGTCTGAAACTCATACAAATCCTAAGCCCTAAACCCTCAGCCCTAAGTCAAGTAACCCCAAACTCTGTCTTCTGCCTAAAGCCGCATCGGTTGTCGGATCCTGTCGGTACCGCGACATCGCAGCCTTAAACCCTCAACTCAATGGCCGCAGCCTTCCAACGAGACACAAGATTTTGAAGTAACCAGGGAGAACAAATTAGGGTTCCTTTAAGAAACAGGTCAACAAAAACACTACAGTATGGCACTCCAAACCCAGTGATAAGGCCCCCTTAAGGAACCCTCCAATAATCCCGAAACCGTAAACCCCTAAACCCCAGGTATGGTACTCCAAACCCAGGTGACACTAAACTCGAACCTGGAATCTCAAGCATCCAACCTTATACCCTTAAGCCCGAAACCGAAGCCCCCATAGAACCCTTAACGGTTCCTTTATTTAAAGGGTTCCTTCAAGGGTTCCTTTATAGGAACGAAGCCTAAACCGAATGCCTTGTTGTAACCCTCCAAAGCAATCCTGAAACTTTAGTACCCAGAGAACCCAATATCCCTTAATTGAGGGAATATACCTTAAATCATATTAGGGATCCTAGTATAATTTAAGGTATATTCCTGAATTAAGGGGTATTGGGATCTCTGGGTAGGACCGTTCCTGGAACCCGAACTGCAACCTTTAAAGCAAGTCTTCCAAGCTCCAACCTTGAAACCTGAACCTTAAACCCCAAACCTTGAACCCTAAACCTTAAACCCCAAACCCCTAAATCCTAAACCGCATACCCCTAAACCCCTAAACCCCCAAAGCCCCCAAAGCCCCAAAAGCCCCCAAAGCCCCCAAACCCCTAAGCCCTAAGCCCTACTTGAAGGGGCAGGGGACTTAGTAAGTAGGTTATAAGTAGAGTTATAAGTGCCCTAAATGGAGTTACCCTAATTATAACCCTACTTATAACCAACTTACTAAGTCACCTGCCCCCTTCAAGTAGACCCTAAACCCTGAACCCCATAGATCCCTTTGAGGAAGCCTATACATCCCTTTAAGGAGGCCTTTAGGCATCCTAAGCCCGAAGACCTCAAGGCCCCCGCAGAGCCGCAGCCCTCAGCCAAGCCGGGCGCTGCGGCCCCGTCTCGGGAGCAGAGTTCCCAGGAGATGAGGCCGAAGACCTTTTGGGATTTGGGGTTTAGAGATGAGGGCTTTAGGGTTCAGGGTTCAGGGATTAGGGGGGGGGGTTCCTTCTTATATTCGTAGTATATTATATGTAATAAGCAAGAACTTTAGGACTTACTTAAGGCAGACAAGACCTACCTTTTTAGGGTTCCTTTTAGGGTTTCGATATATAGTTCCTTAAAAAGGGAGATGAGGCCGAAGAACTCTTGGGATTTGGGGTTTAGAGAATAGGGCTTGGGGCTTTAGGGTTCAGGGATCAGGGTTTCCAGCTTGGGATTTAGGGTTTAGGATTTGAACTTTCGGACTTAATATAGGGGCCTCAATAACTACCAATACCATTTTTTGGGGTTCCTTATCATATTCATAGTATATGTAATAAGCAAGAACTGCAGGACTTGCTTAAGGCAGACAAGACCTCCCTTTTTAGGGTTCCTTATTAGGGTTTCTATCCATCTATATATATATATATATGAGAGATCCCTCTAGGGTCTATTTGACGCCCTATTTCTTCTACTCTAAAGGAAAGATATTTAAATAATTGAAATAATTGAAATAATTGAAATCAGCAAGGCCGATTTCAATTATTTCAATTATTTCAATTATTTGGGGGCCCGAAATAATTGAAATAATTGAAATAATTGAAATCGGTGGGTTTGTGGCCTTCCCCTCAGAAACCCCCGATTTCAATTAATTGAAATAATTGAAATAATTGAAATAATTGAAATCGGGCCCATTTCAATTATTTCAATATTTCAATTGTTTGGGGGGCCGAAATAATTGAAATAATTGAAATCGGGCCCATTTCAATTATTTCAATTGTTTGGGGGCCCAAAATAATTGAAATAATTGAAATAATTGAAATCGGGCCCAT